>JAQIWQ010000022.1:0-41034 GCA_034695825.1 Folsomia inoculata | reverse complement strand
CCTTGGTGCCCACGCTCTGTGGCTACGTTTTTTGCTTACCAAAACATTCACATTGATATAAATGAATTATATTTTGTTCGATACAAATTGATGAAACTATTGGTGCGCAAAATTAAGCTTGAAATGCTATACTAAATTTTTGTGGTAGAAATTAGAAAGCTCCAACTTGGAGAGTTTGTACCCAAACGTTAACACTTTGCCTCTTCACCATAAATGACATTTCAAGTAATCGAATCATCCATGGAGCAATTTATTTATATGCTTAGTGAAGTATAAAAATCCTGGTCCCGATATAATTTTGAAAATTATTTAGTAGTGACTTTTGTAGCAATTCATGAAGAGCACTTTGTGCTGGTGATATTTTGTTGGTTGTTGGAATGAGCCTGAGGGAGCAATTGTGTTGGTGAGTGCTCAATGGGAGAGAAAATAGAGTGAAAGCTCTTTTGTGTTTTCTCTACCACCTAAATCCACTGTAAATTGTATCTCTCCAAATCAAATCTCCGCACAGTAAAGCTCTTCAATCCACCATTTCTATCGCCAAACCGATCGCTCAAACTAACATTACCGGTACCACCACCATTGATGAGCATACATTGTAGTTTCCGCCACTCAAAAACACTTTTTATATATAAATTTATGTCGTTAAACAGTAGTAATTAAAAACTTCATTCTTTGCAAAATTCAAAAGTAAGAACTGAAAAGATAAACGTGAGCAATAACTGTTGGCTTGCAGAAGACATTGTAGAATACGTCAGTACCAGAAGTAGTTAGCAGGAGCATTGTGCGATGTGTCATTATACAGAAACATATTTCCGATATTGTTACCTTTACTTATTTCGTTGCGAATTAGGGAGGATTTTTCCTTGTATACAAATTTGTACATTACGAGCCACTATAGCCAATTCAGTCGTGATTATCATTATCACGGATGGATTATTTAGTTCAAACAATCCAATCACCAAGAGCCATCCAACTTTCTCCAGCCATCTCATCAAATCTCAGCCTAAATTAGCATTACAATTTAGAAAGTCGTTGAGCATTAGCCACGCAAGGCATATTTCCTGTGCTAGCAGATTTTGTGCTTAATCATTTCTGACGACTGATGTATGTATGCCCATTTTCCGTTCTATCGTCTATTAATTACAGTAGTAATTTGAAAGGCACGTGATTGCTTTGGAGGATGTTACCTATTATCTTTCTCTCTTCTCCACCACGCACTTTAATTAACAGCTTGAATTATTGACACTTGATTACCACCAAAGTAATTTTAAGCGTCAATGAAGTCAAGGATTCCAGCGCAGAATGAAATGGAAGCGTTGAAAATGTTGAACAATTTCCCACCTACAAACATATTGACCAAGTTTGTGTAATTTGTTACAGGTATCAACAGGGACAGGCGTGGCGTCTTACAATGTTCATCTCGTTGTCGCCATCCCCGAAGCGTTCATTCTAGGCAACGGAGAATATCATGTCGAACAAGGCAGCACCATCAACCTCGTCTGCATCATTGAAAAGGTGGGTAAAAGTAAAGCATAATAATAAAAAGGAAAAGCCATAATTTTGACCCGAACCAAAAAACCAACCATGGTGGAAAATTTCCTTTCAACCGACAAAAGATGTCTTTCTTTTTCAATGTCATCACGTCAAGGGATATAGTGAAAAATTGCATTTTTACAACAAAAAATGCATGCCTGCGCGTAAGGCAAACCAGGAATCGAATCGAAACTATACAATCACTTGAGGATAAGTTATTACGAGCAATCCATTTCCTTGTCATCTCCTACACTTTCACCGTCCATGGAGAAAGCATTCAATTCAAACAAGCTGAAAAACCAACAAAACATCTTGATTTTGTATAGCTTTTAAAAATATTACCCTTCTTCCAACCCAAAATAAAATCCGATTCCACGAACTGCAGGCGTCCTTTTCATGGGTAGCTGTTGACGGGTTGATATTGATATCAAAATGTACGAATTGACATCAAGTTACTTTACAATTTACACTAAAGTTCAATAACAAGGTGTTTCAACTCTGGAGTTTTTATACATTTACCTTTTATATGTATACTTTACATTCTCAATCGTTCCAATTTACTACATTTTTATATTGTCAAACGCTTTCACTTATCTGGCATGTACAAAAAATTTATAAACGACCAATTTTTACTGTTACGATAAAGTTTTTAAATTTATTCAAAATTTATTTCCAACGTGTTTGCCCATTAAAAAGTTAAGTGCTCCCAAACGACCACTTTCACTTTAGTCGTTTCTAAACTGACTCGAACTTTCTAGGTAAACATCCGTAGTGAAGTGTGCAGTGTTTGCGAATTATACTGTCTCTTCATTTTTGGATAAACAATCTCGAGTTTGAACAATGAGGAATTTTATTGCGTAGTTCGAAAAGAAAGATGGTGTATAATCGACTTGAAGCTTCTGAGATGACTTTATCTCAGCATTAATGGAGATAATGATCAATCATAGGCTAAGCCTGTGATTGAATTACTTTGTGACAAAGGTGCAAAAATGTCTAATGATCCAGTAATAACACTTTTCACATGATGACAATTCGCTATAATGGTTGTCGACATGCCATAAATCAAATCTCGACCTATTTATTTAATGGGAAGCTGAATTATGTGAAAGTGTTGAAAATCTTTTGAAATGGAAATTTCAGTAAATCTTTTCTCCTTTGGATGTCTTTTTTATTCGAAGTGAATCATGATATTGTGGCCCAATTTAGCTTTGAATTTTTTAGAACTTAATGCAAAAGTAATGAATTGAATCAAACCACCAAATCCCTCATCCAATACTTTAGTTGAGGTTGCAGGAGTACTTATGTAAATCTCCCTAAAACAGCTATACTGTCCATCTTGATTTCGACCGCATAAATATTTTGTGGCTTCTCCTGGTGTAGTCAAATTTAGTAGTTAGTAGCTTATTCAGCTCGGCTCAGGAGTCACCCCCATAAATGAGAATGGACGTAGAATAAGATGGGGTAGATCCGCATTTTAAAGCTTAAATTACCCGGAAGGACTTGGGCAGAATATGGAATTAACTTAACCTCCAGTCCTTTCCATCACCCCTCCATGCCATCTCCCCTCGGTCTCGATCTCTGGATGTTTTGCAAATATAGTCAAGAAGATTGAGCCAAACTAAATTTCTTAATCCTCATTTACGCCTCAGCCATGAATTTTGAAGCACTACTGTATCGCTTCCAATTATAATGCAGGGATTTATCGCAAATTGCACTAGCAGCGTCAGCATTGTATTGTGTGTAGTCTTTTCAACATTGGAGCAAGACATGACCATTTGTTATCGGCCTTCTGAGTTTTGAAATATCCAAGATTTTTATCTTTGTGAACGAACAAGTTTTTATCATTCTTTGGAAGAAAGCAGTTTCTTCGTTTTATGACAAGAACTAAACTGAATCACGACTCGCTCACTCACGAGCTGGTATTTGCTTTGCCTGCCGTCCCTGGTACTTTCTCCCTTTATGCTTGTTGTAGAAGCAGATTAAGCGTTTGTAATTCTATGGGCAGTTCAGTTCGACAGATGCACTTGACACTTGACACATCCAATCTCATTTCCTCCCTTGCTCCTTCCAAGTAACTGCCCTTGTTGTGTAGCCTGATTCATCTGGCATTTCAATTAGACATCCGCATAGAATCATCGCTTCTAATATGCTAAGTTAAAATTACTCGAGTGTCGAGTGTAGGCAAATATATATTCTCCGTCGTTTCAGACTTGACAGTAATATGAACCATCTGAAATATGAATTCGTACTTTGGCATTTTCTGATGGAAAAATGTTGACATGAGTTTTAATATTTGCCCAACCAAAGTTCCATCAGGGAGAAGATTTGTTAGGGTGAGCTGTGTGCAGTCGTAATTCTGAGTGGAGTGATATCGCTCGTGGAGGTCGACTGAGTTAAAATTGCATGGTATATGGGCATGTCGTCTTCCGTGTTGTTGAATCACCAGTGATGGTGGTGAAGAAAGTTACGAGACTTGTGAAGATATTGTGGCTGCAGTGGTGCTGGCCAATGCCAACTAATCCGAACCGAATCTTCAAGTTAAGAGCATTATGTACTACGTCACATCACTCGGAGTCTGAGAGAGTTAAGTAGTTGTTGTTGTAGAAGGTTTCCAGAGGAGAGACGAAAACTGGCCGTGTTGATTATTTGCAGAATCTTGTTCCTGTTTTACTTAAGAATTAGCTTGGCATGTATGTTTGTCTCAAGTCCATCCAGGGTGGTGCGTCATTTGCGACGGAAATAATACATGTTTCTTAAAAAACTTCAGCACACTTTTTTGTGTAGTCTGCGGAGATTTAAGATGAGCAGATTTCAGACGCAAGGAGTGGCTCAGTGTCGGTGGGTGGCATTTCCGCCTGCAATATGTGGGTGGGTGCGTGGCACAACGTATGTCACTTGTATCATACTATCATGATACTGCAATCTTATTACCCGTTATGCGTGTATGGGGTCGTCATAAAGATGATGATGCTCCGCATTATTTCCTGCCTTCTTCTTGTCGTAATGCAATAAACATAATGTCAACCGTAGAGATTTAAGATTTCTCTTGAGACTTTCTCCACGTTTTACATCATGCATTTCTGTACTTTCCACAACTTTTTATTCGTTTAATTTATGTTGGAGTTAACATAACATCATAATTATGCAGCATACAGCAACAGAATTACACTTGCAAAATTTAAACATTGGCAAGTCATTGAGATGCGTAAGCTGTACATACACGCACATTGAGAAACTTCGCAATGCAGAGCTAGTGCGTAATTCCCAGCGGAAAAATTTGCTCTAATGCGTCCACGGAGGTTGGGATCACTTAATTTTACGTGCCCCATTGTAAATTAGCTTCCGGGTTATTTGCTCATGAAGCCAACATAACATTTTCTCGTGGACATTACTTTGTCAGGCATGGTACTGCTTTCTAACTAAGTAAATATTAAGTAGTAGAAAGTTTGCATCCCACCCTCTCGATTTTACCACAACGCGTGAAACTTTTATTAATCTGATTAAAGGCTAAAGTAAAGCAGCTTATGATTTGTGGTAAGAATGGAGCAGGTGTTGATGGTTCACAATAAAAATCTGAAATGTTTGGAAATCATCTCAAGATCTGTAAAAGTTATTTACATTCTCGCTGCATCTGAAACAATAAGCCTATTAAATACTTGCCTGAGGTCTGGGGAAACTGGCTGTGGCTGATGAGACTTTCTCCAGAATGCAAATGAACAATTTAGGGTTCGTTGTGTTGTTACTTATTCATTGAGATTGCTTTCCACATTAACGAGATTATTAAAAGGGAACGTGAGAAGTTTCTGAGAGTTTTAGGCACGAATTGTGGGGTAGAGAGTAGAAGAAGGGTGGTAGTGCTAATAGACAAAGGTTTTATTTGGTGAAAGTAGGGGTTGGATTGGGAATGATCCCTTTAATTTGGACTGAGATAGAAGTACCGAGTTGAATTTTAAACCTGTCTGAAAGTCATGAAAGTTTCTGAAATCCTGATTTGAGTTGAATGTATCATTCACGAATGACTAAGAATCTGTGATTTCTTCCGCAGAGTCCCAAGCCGCCAGCGTACATTTTCTGGTTCCACAATGACCGAATGATAAATTTCGGAAGTAGCCAAGAGCTGAGCATTCACACGGAGCCGGGGACGGGGAAGACGCACTCAAGACTGATCATCCGAGGCGCTCAACTAACCGATACGGGGAATTACAGGTAAAAATGCCTGCAAACATTGAAAGAAATTATATGACTACTGCTAAAGCTTTTTCTTATTGATTTTTTATGGATAGAGATTTAATTTTTAATTGATATATTCATGCGATGTCATCCAAATTCTAAAGAACATTCCGCGTTTGTACGATAAATTATGATTTCTTGTTCACTCTATTTTATAGCTGCCAACCTGCTAACGCCGAATCTGCCTCCATCATGGTGTACGTGTCGCAAGGTAATTTGCAAAGGTGAACTTCAAAATTCAGTGAAAATGAACTGATTTTTTCCTTCTCTAACAGCGTCTGGGTTGTTCACGGGGGACCAGACAGCAGCTATTCAGCATCACAATACGGCATCTTCCTCAGCCACCTCGTCCATGATGGCAGTTGTAGTCACTTCCGGTTGCGGTCCATTAGCCCTTCTCGTGCCTCTCCGTGGGCTCCTTGTTCTCCTTCATGCATTTATCCCTTCATCTACAGGTGCAGTACCAACTTCTTTATTAAGAGCTCACTAATCGTCACATACACTCATCCACGGGTAATCTAACAAATTATCAAATTAGAAAATACTTAAAATATTTCATTAGATTGGGCTATATTAATTACTACATGGTCATTGCGATATAGTACCTAAATATGTACTTCCTGAGCTAAAAGCTTGTTTGTTTGTCTCGTTCATCTCCGTATATTGCAATATAATTATTGTGATCAGCTAAGTTTTTATGGTATGGATTTTTTCAAATTATGAAAAAATGGACATAATTTTTACAACATACATACCTATTCATTGTCAGTCACCTGACGTATAGATTGTGTAAATACTTTGCCATTTTATTGACAATTTATCTATAGAATTGACTACGCATTTCTTTACCTCTTACACAACATCGTCAACACCACTTGTACGAGTTACCTTATAATATTAATTTACCAATAAATAATTTGTGGCATTTTGAGTCATACTGTATGCATGTTGTAAAGTAGATATGGTACATAATATTATACGAATTAGTTAAATTAATTACCACAATTATAGTATTTAATGAATAACAAATCCACTTTCCTGTCCTCTGAATTATTCTTGTGATGTGAATACATAAATAACATTACCGTCACTAATTTATGCCATAATGATAATATGTAATAAAAGCAACCCGACTATTTAAATATGTTGGTTCTTTCGGTGTATATAAAATGCTTATAAATTACAGGAATAAAAAGCTAAAGTGAAATGTAAATAATGTATTAAAGGAGTAGATATGATAAATATTACAATTACACACCTTACTGTAAAAAGTGTTCTACTATAAAATTATGTAAGTCTGTGTAAATGTATACAAAACTATTATTAATAATAATTAGTAAAATGATCTAAATAGAAGTACAATTGTACAATATAAAATATGAATTTATGAAAAATCTTATCACTTTGGTATATATTTAATCAGTTTTATTAACGAATCCAATTGTCTATTCTTCCGCAAACTTATTGATTGAATTTTTCAATAAAATCTGAAACTTTTTCTAAAATAGAGCTGTCTTGAGAATTTGATTAGACATTAAAAGAGAAGATGTAGGGTGAAAGTAATTGCCACCATCACTCAAAAGTTTCCTCTTCAGCAAAACTTAATGAGACGAAAAATGGCCTAATTAGTGTCAGGGACATAGCCGATCACAATCTCTGAGCCTGCGATTATATTCCATACCATATCTACTTTACAACATAGTTTTCATGCAGTTCAGTTCATTTTCTTTCTATGAATAAAATGAAGATAATCTTTGTTCTCGTTATAAATGATGGAGGAAACTTCTAAGTTCATGTTTATCGAATGGAAACGTTGAATAATGGATGATAATTGCCAATTTATATTAGAATAAAGCTAAAGCTTTGTGATTGATTAAGATGGACTCCTCGTAAACATACTCTTGGAAATTAATTTCTTATTATTTTGTGAAATTTGCGATATATTGTACAGCAAGCAGTGAAGGATTGTCCAAAATTGCAATCTGTTTCTTGCAAAGTTTTAAAATCGCCATCATAATATCTGAATTGTGTCAAACTGTACACGACAGTAAGACCCCAAATCTGCAAACTCATCATGATGACAAGACAAATGCTAAAGTGAAAAGATGAACCCAAATCTAAAGTTGTCAAATTTTGGCATTGAGAAGATCAATAAAAATTTGCAACTTTCTCATCCTCTTCTCACAAGTATGGATAGGAGGAACTTCCCTTTCCTTTCCGGAATGAATAGTGGAAATGACGTGAGCAGGAAGGCAATGAAGCAAGCTGTAGCAGATAGACAGAGATTTGATTTGATGCTTTTATTAGTTACAGCCGTGCCAAAATTGTAACGAAATGTCTTTTCTTACTATTGGGGAAAGCTCACTTCATTATTTTATTTTAGTCATCAAAGGCGAAGAGAGTGCCAGTCACCGGTGTGACATTGGTTGGTGAATGAGATTTCATTCAGAGAATTTCATTGAAACACAATTTGGCCAAAAATGCCACAAAGTTTATTTAATTATATTGAGTTTGCGTAATAATTTTTGGTTTTATTCTGAATGGAGGAAAACTACAAACTCCTCTGGACAAATTAAATGAAAGAGAAAGCATGCCAGCCAGCTAGAAGTTGCAGACGGATGCATAAAAATAGGGCTTTCACTCAGAATCTGCTTAAGATTTCCTGTCATGTCTCACTCTTATCGATACTCACTCCACCCAACTCGTCATCTTCAGTCTAACATCCCCTAACCCAAATCTGTCCACTCGGTCATATACTAAAGTAGCCGTGTCAACTGTGAGGCTTTGTAAATCCAAGTAAAATGGAAATAGATGAACCCGATAGTAAAATTACAAGACACGTCCTTTGCAAGTTACAACTTTCAAATAATGTTCAGCAACTAAATGTAAAATATCTACACCTACCAAAATCAGTGTTCAAGAAGTATGCAGAAAGGAGTGCGATATTAACATCAAACTAACTGCCATTGTCTTAAAAGTTATTCTGATAGAAGTCATGCCAAAATAGGGATAAGATAAGAGGAGAAGACAAGAGAAAGGCAAGAACAAGACAAAGACATTATGGCAAAATTCATAGAATGACATTTTACACGTCACCTCATCTTTAGAATTCAACCAAATGAAGCAACACAGAAAGTACAGTGCACGTGTCTGAGTGAGCTTGAACATAGTTGAGTATCACGTTGAACAGGGTGTTTCACAACTTATCCACTTTCTTGATTAACACTAGAATTTGTCCAACTCCATTCGACAGCTTTTCCTACGATGTGAGAATTGTATTGCTAGCTGAACTGAAGATGACTTTAGTCAAACATGGCAGGTCTTCATAACTCATTCAATATTCAACACAGGTCCAACCTCTATGAAAACGAAGCTATTCCTGGCTGATTTTGCAAGGTATGCGAAATGCAGATAAACCAAGTTTACAAACATATCGCGCAGTAGAAATAAAAGGTGCATAGGTAGATATCTGCATTACTATTGGGCAAATCATATCAAAATTCAATTCAAGTCCAATTCAATTTCATATCAGCAAGCGAACAATTAATTTACCACAGATTTGATATCATTTTGTTTGCTGAGCGTTGAGGTAACTCTAACTCGGATTGAAATGTATGACAAAACTGTCACGCAGGTTTGTATCAATTTATGTCAAAAACTTTACCTCCATACAAGTCCGTACAAGTTAAAATGGGATTCTAAAGTGTTGGAGGTTTCCAACATTTCCAAAAAATTAAATTGACTCATTCACAGGTAAAGTGTTAGACAAATTTCATTTTATTTACAAATCGTTACATTTGTGTAAAAGTGGCACTTTTCAAAACTAGGAAAGAAAATAGTTTCCCATTCAGGTACTGTATTTAGATTGGTTTTAGAGGTACCATGTTCCTTGGCAAAGGATGCCTTCCAAATATTAGACATAGAAAGCACAGTAGATTGAATGGAAAATGTTTACGTAGAGTCCCTGTTCCTCTACGTTATAGTACCACCAGCAATCAGACAGTAGGCAATTATATTATTGAACCACTATAACTTTCTCCTAGATGGGAACGATACAAATTAATACCTAAGTAAATTCGATTCATTTCCAAATAATTCCTAGCGTTGCCAGTACTGACTGTGCTACGCTGGGTGGATTCAATTCGGTTCCGGATGGGTGGATGGGAATTGTCCGAGAGAGCGGAGAAAGTGCTACTGGTTTGGTTTAGTTGTTCATTCCCAACTTGAGTTGAATTTCCACTCAGACATAGCCTTGGTAAGGTGCTATGCTGTACTTTGCCAACAAATGGAGATGGACCTAAAGATATGAGATGAGGGAGATGTGAAGATGAGAATGGAAGAGATTTGCAGATTACTTCGATTATTCCTCAAGTGGAAAGAGCAAATGGTCCGGTGGACTCTTTAGATCAAATTTAAATGCCATTATATTAACTGCGCCACGTTAGCTACCTGACTGCTGATGACGCTACCACCGACGACTATATCACAATTCCTATCACTATACATCTAATCTAACCCATTGTGAATTAAAGGGGGTATTGTACTGCAATGACTTCATTCAAATGCGTTTTATGCTCATGGCTGCATGGAGGGGAATGGGATAGCGGTTCGCGGATAGCGGGAAAAACATTTACGAGATTATATTTATGCTAAAAATTATGATTATTGATTCAGGTTTAATTCAGCAAAAATAGTTGGCAATTACAAAATCAGTCGCGTTAAGGAATCATGATTACTTACTGTAGTTCAATTTAATTTCACACAGTCAAATAGGACTCCAAAGGATGCGGTCGTCTAATTCGAGAGACGAATTGAAACTGATCTTTGTGATCTTCTTCTTACGACATTATCGCCTTCGTAAACATCCTTCTCATCCTCAAAAGCTGCTTCCGTTTCGTCTTCGTCGTCACCGCTGCTACCATCCAAGAAAAATATTGAGTCCACTTCCAAACCGTCTTCACTATTTGTCAAAAATACGTCATCTTCAAATTCATTGTCATCTGAAAATGGACATGATTAATGTAACATCTACAAGATATCAATATTAAATGGACTCATTTTTACATGCATATCCAAGTGATCTATTTCTGGGACTGGAAGTGGGTGTATCTCCAATGGGTGAACATAGCGAGGAGGATTTTCTCAGATGTGCCCCTGTATTGTTGCTTCGTCTGTCATCTCATCATCCTATTCATGAAATAAATTGTGAACAATGTTGAGACAAAAAAGCTGCATTTTCGTTTTAGCAAACCGGAGTTGAAGGATCGGAAACAAAGAATTGATCGGAAAGTTTGATTCCTGCGTTTTCATTCCCACTAAGATTAGAATTACGATGACTATTTGAGCCTGTACTACGTGACCTGAATAAGGTAACAGGGACATGAAAATAAAATGTGTCAGTAGAATATCAAATTAAAGGAATTGATTTTTTTATTTAGATTGGATTCATGCATTCACCTTCCCAACTTTCTCTTTTCTTCCCGGATGGACTTTTAGTCTCTAAGATTGGCACATTGCTTCCAGCTCCGACTGACTTTTGGATGGATCTTAACCCTCTCAGTTGATGAAGGTGACCTTCCTTCTTAAGCCAGATAATATGAAATCTAGCTTGAATTATAGAGTTGAGTAGTTCCTGTTTCTCATTCACCAGTTTTGCTTTGCTAACTGCAGTCTATACAGAGTAAATAAGTTGACCACTGTTTAGTGAGCAGAGAGCATACAATTTTTAGTTGAGATCATGAATCTCGACATAACTCCGTCAGCGGATGCCAACTTTCTGGAATAATTTCTGGGTAGCTCACAAGGGTTCTTAAAAGTTGGTCCATCCATCGCAAATGGGAAAACGATTTTGGTAAAAGCCTCTGTCTGCATTGTAGAGCAAATTGAGACGTGGACATGAAGTGTTGTTGCTGTTGTTGAGGGCTGGGATCGATTTAGTGGTACACCTTGGGGGTCCAACTCAAGGGGTCGGTTCCATTTTTGGATCTGGTAAGGTGAAACAGGAAGAGAATAATGAGACACATAGAACAGTATCTTGTCGTATACCATGCTTTACTTTAACTCCTAACCCAACCATCTCCATGTGTCGTTCAAGCTGGGGGTAGAAAGTGTTGCGTGGTCCTGAAGGTAATAGAGTCACAGGGAATAATTCATATTAGCATCATTCTGGCTGCATTGCATGTTATTTACAAAAACACTACAGTATTTCAATTTATTTGTCATACCCAGCATAATTTTCTTGCCTTTGTCCCCCCCCCCCACAAACGATAGGATGGCATGGGGTGAGAAAGTTGAAGGAACTTTTGGACACGTCCTGCAGGACGCAAGAATTAGAGCTTTATCATCACACTTGTATCTCTAGGAAAACTAACCTGAAACACAAAGGTTCTGCCCAGAGCTGAACTAATAGCAGAACTGGTTATTAGGTACTAAATTAATAGAACCTGAGAGGATCAAATATATTTATATTAATCTGATTTACACTCGAAGATTTGAGCATTCAACAAATTTCACGAATTTGGCCGCAGGACCGAAGAAAAAACTGCAGTCGTGGCATTTATCTACAATTATGGAGGATAAAGCTCCAGGTACGTAGATATAGGAGTCAGAACATAGATGAACTTTGAGAGAGGATAAGGGTCTCACAGAGTCCATAAGGTATAGGACTTGAGTGTTTACATGAGAAATGGCATAATGCAACTAATAATGAACTGGATAATCACCCTTTGAGATGAAGTTGTGTGTTCCAGTATGCGGTTGATTTCATATGCATTCGTCTTCTGCCAAATGCCAGAAAGACAAGACACGTCATGTTGTGTAACTGGGGCACTGGATGGTCCCCACCTAATTATGGCTGAGTATTAGTACTGTGAAAGTTTTAATTACTGTTATAGATTACGGATAATGTTATGGCAGTAGAGGAAGGTATGTTGACTTAAAAACAAACAAAAATTACTCATGGGTTCATCTTGAGAAATGTTTGACCCATAAAATAAATCTAGGAAGAAGACACATTCTCATGAAAAGTTAATTAATGTACTCCTCTCATGTTTTTAAGAAATATGTCCACACCTGTGTTTATCGACAGTCCCTGTGTCCTTTTGGTATCCAACTGCCTAGGCACAACAGAAATGGCAGTGATACATTCATCCAATGTGCTAAACTCTGTATCTTTTGGCTTCCCGTTGACACTAGCAGCTCGGATTGGTTTCCTCTTCATTAAAAATTTTGGACTTTTATTCGAGCTATTGATGTAAAGGATGCACTAGAGTTGGACGGACTGTTCTTTGCTCAGACGGTCAATGGTCATCAAAGGACGGATTCCTGTAGCGATTATATTTTTTCTGTAAGTAGAAAAAGTTTTGAATGTATAGGAAAATTAGAAATTGAAGAGTCCACTCGAATCTCCTCCAACGGATCGACACTACAACTTCGAATGTCTTCAAGTTTTATATCCAAAGCATCCTTCATCTTCATATTGGCTTGGACATCGATACCATTGTTGAGGATATGATAAGTTCGGAGACACGTCCAAGATAGTTCTGTGGGTAACTGGAGTTTGTATTTGCTGATGTGACTCCACTCCTCAAAACGAAGGTGGGGAAAATACCCTTTCCGATCTCTATATTCGTACAGAATATATTTAAACCCGAATGAAATTGCCATAAATCAATAAAAATAATGCAGAATTCAATGAAAGCTAGAGGATTTCGTTAGATTCACCTGCAGTATTCGGCCACCTTCTTCAACATTGGAACTCCGATCTTGATGCATGGGTTGGGCGATAATACAAACAGGAAGGGATCCTCATTCACCCGAAAACATGATATCGGGAATTTTTAAATCCAGATTCAAAATAGGAGAAGATCGCCACTTTGGTTTGCCAGTACCACTTCTGGGGATTTTATCAGACGTTGTGATAATTGGGTTGTTGTTTAAGGCTTTTATGTCCATTTTAACGGCAACCAAGTCAGTGTTAAAACAACAGCGTTCTTATTATGAAAGAGCATGAAAGAAAGACAAGGTATTGCTACTACGTTTTTGTGGAAATTGATAAACATTAGACGGGAAAGGTTCTTCAAACTTCTAAAACACAGAGTAACGCAGCAGTTATTGGTTGTATGCATATGGAAAGTTAGGTTGAATGTCAATCTACTAAAAATGCCTTTTATTGAAATTAAATCAGTTAATCAAAAGATATTGATAAATCTGAGTGGAGTGTTTTGGATATTATTAATTTGCTTAAAGACTTTATTCAATGCCCGACATTGAGACTTCGGACATGTAATTGTCGTACATGTCCATAATTAATAATTTGGATAGAAACGCCACCTATTTCATTATGCCATACGATTCGTGGTTGATGGATGAAAGACCCATCACATATTTCCTGCATGGGTTTGAAATCCTTCAAATAGGAAATTATCCAATTATCATACGATTTAATAAATGGTTGAATGAATTCACATACATTTTTGTACAAGAAGGAAGAGAGCTGCAAGAATCAAGGCCTTGTGACGCACACTTGTATCTCTAGGAAAACTAACCCCAACACATTCCGTAAGATTAAAATAATGATCAAAAAGATCATCCCACTGTTTTCCCATCTTCCCTACAACCACCCCCAATTGGCAGGAATACACTGAATACTCCACACCTCCACTAATAGTGGCAACACATGAATCTAGGCATCGCCCTATACTGCACTTTTTGCGTCCTGAAGTTCCCCTGCTATATCCGCATTTGAAGCATGTAAGCATTCGGCGAAAAGGCCCACAAATGCAAGGTCGTCTTTTCGATTCATCTTCTTCCATGGACATTGCATCAATAATTGAGTCCATTTGTAATGCATCTGCAAACCATAATGTCAACCTTGTGATTGAGAAAGTATAGTGACCTAAATCCTTCAAATCCACTAGACTACTCTTACCATCATTTTTTCCATGAGCACGGACAAACCTGACACACTTTCTCAATTCCATATTCTGCCCATCCGTATTTGCATTATTGTCAGTGTCATCATTTACTGGGGGCAAAGGGGGCCCATTCTGTGGGCCATTCTGTGGGCCAGAAGTGTCATTATTTGCCCCTCCTTCATGTTCATGGTTATGGTTATTGCGCTTGCCATGCTTATTTTCAGGATTTTTATTGCTCCTGTCGTTGGATTCTTTGTCGTAGTCATCATCATCGGGTTTTCTTTTCGCTTCATTCCCTTTACTGGAGCCCTGAATGGGAGTAGTCGTATTGGAAGTCCTACTAGTAGTTGCTGTAGATGTTGTTCCCTGTTCATCGATGTCGATGGGATGATCATCCGTGGGCTTGGATTTGTGGGTCCCTTTCCACGATCTTTTCTTTTTTTGATAATCTTTTAAAGTTGGGTTTTGACGTTGATGTTGGTGGTCATGTTGTCCCATTTTCAGATGGTCTACTGGGTCATTTTCTTTCACCTCTTTGGTCCCCTTACCCACTTCCGGTTTGGAGTAGGGGGATCCCAAACTTACATCATAAATTCGAAATATCTCATTTCCTTGAGCATCTATCACAATGTAGTTTGATGAGCAGCAACGCACATCCTCGTGAAGAAAGCCCAAATTCATACCATTTTGGCTGATGGAGGCAGACTGAGATAAATGGTAAAGGGATAAATAAATTGCAAATTGTGTTTTACAAGCTATTTTACAGTAATGAGATAAAAGTTTAAGGTAGGTTATCACATCACCACAAATTGTTATTTCTTTTGTATCATCATCTTATCACAGGATATATGACATTTCAACTTCATTTCAAACAACCAAGAAAGAGTGCACTCAGGTCCTTAAGACTAGTTCAGTTGTTTTCAGCTCACCATTGCACCGTAACAATCTGGTCTGGAGCTCACGGCAAGGATCTCATAACCAGAGCTTTGTTCTTTGATGCTCATTCGAAAAGGTTGGCCACACCCACCACGACAGCACAATTTGAGAATGTTGTCGGTAGAATCTCGTGCGGTAAATATACGGCGTCCTTTCCCGTCTAGGATTTCAAACTTGTTTTTTGATATCATGGTATAGGCTATCCTTCACAATATTCAGAATGAGTTAGGTGGACATGACACTCGTAATTACATACAAGCCGTAGTTGCATACGTACGTGGTTCTGGCTCTCGAATACCCTGTCTCACAAAGAGATGATCAACTGGAATGAGCTTTTCCAGGCCTGGGGGACAGCTTGGGTCTATAAAACAATAAAATGAGAAATCTACAAGTTTTAGTTTTGGGTTTTGATATATCATACAGTTTGCCGGTAAGTAGACAACAATATGTTCCACGTGCTTGGACTTCTTTGGTCGTAAGGGGCTCAGTTTTTCAGAAATATTTCCTACGCCATCAAATACTGTAAACATGAAATAATTAAGGCATCTAATATGGAAATACTAAAATCGCTGGGGTTAGTTACCTGATTTTTTTCTTACGGAGGATCCAGATCCCGATGCTACCGATTCTGACATTTTTGATGCGGAATGTAATACAGAAAACATTGATACCCTTCAAGTTTCAATCAAAAGTTTTTTCTTTACTAGTATGCAAATAATGATACTAGCAGATAGTAATTTTATACTATTAGATAACGAATGATTTCTTTGATTAAACAAAACATTGAATCGCACTTGCGAATGAAGGCAACCCGAGGTTTTAGTGGAAGATTTCAAATGGAAAAATAAACATTTCAGTGATTACATGAGGAGTAGGATGGGTGGATATGTAAATTGTAAATACATGTAGGAGGAAGGGGAATGATAATGGCCAGATGGGACGTAAAAATAGCACCATAGTTTTGCATGGTTTGGTTGAGTGGATAAGTCTTTAAAGAAAAAGAAAAATCCGGAAAAGTTTTCGGTGCCAAAAGTGAACTCCGAACTTTTTGTCGTAGTTGGTTCAGTCAGGCCGAGATTTGTCGGTTGGATCATCATTCAATGTATATACAATGAATTGAACTATTTATTGAAAGAATTCTATTTCTACTAATGCATAGATAAAGTCCAGTCAAGTATCACAAAAATAAAAATTGGTACATATTATAATAATTCTCAACACTTTATGTAGTATATTTACAGGTTTGATTGGCTATCTATGCAGTTGGCACTGTGAGTTTCTCAAACAGTTAACAAACTGCATGTCACACTGACAAGCCCTTCTGGAACATACTCCTCCCACATTCACACACTGCGGAGTGCTCCCTGAAGCTTGAACCTTGTAAATGTCGACATAGGGGATGCATCTCCTAGTTTTCTGGGGTAGCCCAATATTAACCAAAAGCTTGCCATCAATATACGGTCCAAAAACTTGGAGATTTGAGATAATTTCATTAATCCCCAAGTTTTCTGTGGTTCTATCCAATAGCTCAGAGTAGCAAGAGTCATGCACTTTGCAACATTTGTCGCATTGAGATCTGATTGATCCGTCATGAAAGCGGTCACCACCGTATCTGGGTTGAAATGTCAATAAATTAAATACATAATACAACACCTGCCAAGAGTTTTTTTATATACTTACCCACACCAATTACCGTGCTAAAAAAATTAGTGAGATTAAAATAATTATGATTGTGGCACACACATCCTTTCCTCTTTCAATTCATATTCATGCCACCAACCTTTAACAACTGAGTAGAACTGTAAGGCGTGTATGTGTCAACCAAGTAGCCCAACTGCGCCACATTTCTTTTCTTCCTGGGCAACGCCACCATCCCTTTGCTGGACGTGACCACATCCCGATGCATGTTCGTATTTAGTTTGTCATCGCTTTCCACAAGCAATTGGGAAGATTTTGAAGATACCGACATGCCAACAATGACCACTCCAAAAAGTGCAGAGAGCTTGAAACTCGGAACCATTTTGTCCTCTTTTCGTGTCCAGAATAAACTGCTACAATTACCGCCCCACCAACCGCTTGCAAGAAGACAATCCAAACTTGTATGTAGCCTTCAAAATTCGGATGCATAAATTGGACACGGCGAGGGTGTGTATGTATTATAATAATCGTCACGAAATAAAGGGTGACAACTGATTGATAAATAATAAAACTCGTGGAGTCATCTCCTCCATATAATCAATTGACTTTTCAGGACCGTATATCCTCACCAACCTTCCAAACAAACGCTATGAATTTAAACTACTTGAACATTACGTGACACATAATTCTCAGAGTTATGCAATCTCATCTCTCTCAAAAACACTGTCACCTTCTAACAATAATAGTCCGTGTCCGAAAATGAGAGGATAATAAACGAAGCGAAACAAGGTACTAAACTAACGAGTCAATTTGCAATTCAGACTCACTCAACTCTTTACCAAACCCAAGAACAAAGTCATTTACTACTGCGAGCAAGTTTAATACATACCGATGGACACCTTTGTGGGTCAATACCAAAAATTATAGTACTCTGGTACATTTTTTATACATGTTTACTTCCTTCCTTGCATTATAGTGTTACCTTTACCTTGAGATGTTTTGCATAGTACATATAATGGTTGTGAGAAACAGCAATAAATAATGCCGATGTCGTTTCATCCAGCAAATGAACCAATTGATGATGATACCATACGAAAGAAGATTCAGTCCATATCGACATTCATCCATCTCTGCACAAATATTGGCCAAATCGCAAAAGAATTGGCATCTGCATACAATGGATGGATGGATGGACTTGATTTTTCGCATTAATCTGTTTGCTCAACTTTTTATGCCCCGGTGACAGTTCTTTATGCAAAGGACGTCTTTTGACGTCAAGGTTGCACCCACCTCTATCTATGCGATGTAGGTGCTTTATGTGCCCTGCCATTGAATCCAATTATGCATAATAATGTGGCATCAGTTCATTTGCATTTGCATACGTCAAAGCCAGTCTCTCTATTTTGGTGAGGGTTCCTTCTTGGGTAGGATACAATTAATCAGTTTGGGCATTTTTTAAGGAAATAGAAAACGGAAGGGAACGCGGAAAGATGTGGAAATTAATGCTCTACACGACATTACTTACATGAGTAGGATATTGACTTAAACTAAAACTAAATTGCAAATGCTGTTGATACTTTAAGCATTCGACGCGTTTTAAGACGAATCGAATCACGCTAAATTAAAGCATTAATGATTGATGACGCAATAATACGTACATGTCAATCACTCCTTGCATAATAATGCTCAATGCTCGTATCGTTGGTTCAGTTGATTTTAATAGATTTACTTTATCAAAGCTCATTTTTTGCAAACATCCAATGCAAAACGCATGAGGTGTTTATGCAATACTTTGTAGATGCATTCAGAACGTGTTTGTTGGGCTGAATGAGATAGGGGCGGGCGGAGATTCTGAAGGTGAAAAGCTTTTCCAACGCCATCATCATCCAGTCCTGTTGAAATTTCTCAATATTTAAAGTTTTCAAGTCCATAAAATAATGTCTAAAATAAATGGGATCGGGGTGTGATAAATCATAAAACCAACTTTATTCAATGCTGCACTACCATCAACCTTCATAATTTGGTAAGTTTACTTATTCATTTATTTCAGTTCTATGTATTGTCAATTTAAAATGACTTTTCGTAAAAACGAAGTCCAAAATCAATGTAAGAACCCATCCCAAGAACCTCTTCCTTTCTTGAGTCATTTTGTTTCTTTTAATGTACATTAATTTTATGAGGATTGAATTTATTTTTTCATTATTATAGATCCGAAGATAAGATGAGTACAACAACCACCCGGAAAACCTCCGGGGATAGTGATGAGGGTCCACCACCTCGTAAAATTCATAAAATTATGTTTGAACCCAAGAAACTCGTCTCCGTCTCTACCCTAGAGGATATGGACGCCATCATTGCCAAGTTCCAAATCGCCAAGATTAGAGAACGATTAGAAGCTCGTACTAAAGAAGAAAATGAACTTAGATTAAGAATTGAACAGCTAGAAAAACGTCAAACTCAAGACGACGCCGTTCTAAATGTTGTAAATCGTTACTGGAATCAACTGAATGAGGATATTCGGATAATGTTACAAAGGTTTGACACGGAGACTAGTGATGAGATTGAATCTAACAATGAAAATGCTGCGACGACTTCATTTCTATCGGAAATGGCAAAATATGACAAGAATGAATTGGATGAGAAATTGGCAAAAAAAGTTCAAGTTTCAACAAGGGCAGTAACAAAAATGGTTCAAGCATTTGATCGGCTTTTTCAGGTAAATATGACTAAGATATTCTTTAAACTTTTTTCATAACTTCTTGCTTTTTCAGAGGAGTGAAAAGATTTCCGAGATACTCAAGGCGGAAGTGGACGATACGCCGGGTTCAATTGCTAAACTTGATGATAAAACTAGACAAGAGTATATTCAGTTTTTGGAGGAGAATAAACAAGTTCAGTTATTGAATACGACACTTCATACGAAATTCAGGACAATGTCACTCCAGATGAAGGAACTTGCAGAAAAGTTGATGGGAGAAGAAACAGAAATTGATGAATTGAAAAATCGCGTTTCGGACTTAGAATATGAGTTTGAAGATTTAAATGCTGGTAAAGTTAATAACCAATTTATTTGACAGGAGGTATGAATGAGGAAAACTGATTTGTATAATCATTTGTTGCTTATTAGATTGCAGAAAGAAAGCAGATCTGCTCTTGACATGGAAGGAGAAAGTTAAAGAAGTGGAGGATATGCTTGGCAAGGATAGTGGTAGCGTTTTGCCAACTACGAGTAATAAAGATATGCTTACCTCCAGCGAAATTGTATGTCTTCAAAAGGAACAAGAGGAGCTTACTGATTTGGCTGAAGAACGCAGGAAGGAGTTGGAAATATTGAAACAACAACATA
The DNA here is from genome assembly GCA_034695825.1 of Folsomia inoculata. Classification (NCBI taxonomy): domain Eukaryota; kingdom Metazoa; phylum Arthropoda; class Collembola; order Entomobryomorpha; family Isotomidae; genus Folsomia; species Folsomia inoculata. The sequence goes on along the minus strand of JAQIWQ010000022.1, from coordinate 20,436 downwards.
TAAGCACGCTTCATGAAATTGATAGGTAGTCGACTTACTTGGAGAAACAATTTGGCAGATGAATTATTAATTTATTACTTTAATTTCAAGACTGAACAAAGAAATTCACAATATTCCGGAACAAACAGTAATGGAGACGACAGAATACAAATGCCTTCAATCAAAATTTTCGGTTATTTACCACGAATCAATGATGCTTCGTCAAATAATTCAAGATGTAAAGAAAAACTTATACTCTGTAAATTCTGCTCAGTCTACCCAAACAAAAGAAATGGAACAAGAAGAAGTGAATGTTCAGAAAAGCCTTCAATGTGACATGGTCTCGATGGACGACATGCTTACTCAACTGAAAAAAGAGTATGAAATGTTGCGACTAGAGTTTGAAAAAAATGCAGCAGCCAACGAACATGTTGCTCCAGTTCATCGGGAAATGCGGAATTTAATTACGCAACTGCAACAAAATAATCAGCAAATTAAACTGGAAGCACAAAGATTTAGAACAAAATGCTCTCAAATTGCAGATGATAATTCAAAAGCAAAAAAACACAATGTTGAACTTATTCAAAAGCTTGAAAAGCTTCATCATGCAAAAAAGGAAAAGCTTGCAGGAGGTGGTAGCATTCATCACCACCACGGTCATCACCCAACTCAAAGTTCTTCCACCTCACACTCGTCAATGAAAAAGGAGGTAAAGGCAGAAGCTGGATCTTCATCAGCGTCTACTGCTGTTGCCCCCGGCTCATCCACCCAAACACCACTTCTTGAATTAAAAGATGTAAAAATTAAACATGAAGTCAAAGACGATGAATCTAAAGCAGTAGTTTCCGAAACCCTAATTCCTGTAGGAACTGTACAAGAAGAAGGCGTGAAAGGTAATGCAGAATGTGTGACACCAGGAAAGCAAGAATCCATGCCAGACTCTGGTACCCTTCTCACAAAGGGAGAGCCCGGAACACAAATTAAACAGGAATCTTCCATATTTCTGACCCCTCCTTCTGCGCCTCCTGTCACATTTGCAGCTCCTGCACCACCTCCTCCAAAGAAAATTTCAGAGGCTGAGCAAGCACATATTCAAGAGCTGAAATCTCAGTTGAAAAAATGCCTCTCAGAGTCAAAAGAAATGAAACTGCTTCTCGACATGTACAAAGGACAGAATAAAGAACAGACGGATCGAGTAGACTTAATGGTCAATGAAAGAAAGGCTAGAATAGAACTAGAAGAAATGAGACAAGAATTGAAGAAGATGCAAGAAAATCAAAAGAAGGAAGAGAAAAAGAAAGTTGCAGAAGAAGATTTATCTGCAAAAATTAAATTATTGGAAGATAGAACCTCCAGTCTAAGGAGACAGATTGCTGCTCAGAAACAGGAGGAAGAAGCCCTTTTGAACGAGATGGATGTTACTGGACAAGCATTTGAGGATATGCAAGAACAAAACTCCAGACTCATACAGCAGTTGAGGGAGAAGGAAAATGCAAATTTCAAACTTATGTCGGATCGTATTAAAGCAAACAGGTACGATAACGAAACAAAACTAATAACTTGCATACTTTCCATGTTTTGTTATGTTCCTTTTTTAATTTCATAAACTTTTAGGGTTCAAGAACTTCTCAAAGAAGAAAAAGAAGCTCAACAAAAGAACAATCAAATCCTGATACAACATCTTCAACATAAAAACACCGTAATTCGCAAATTAGAAGAAATTGAGCAACAACTAGTAGGAACTATCGCTATTGTATGGAAGCTTATTTTAATTAAACGAATAGTCCTAATTAATTAGATTACTGTACTGATTCCAGATGGAAAAAGAAGCCATGGTTCGTCAACAAGCAATGGAATTAAACAAACGCAAAGCTATAGAATCCGCACAGTCTGCCGCCGACTTAAAACTCCACTTGGAAAAATACCACTCCCAAATGAAGGAGGCACAACAACTCGTAGCCGAAAAAACTTCCGCATTAGCTGCCGAAGCGTTTAAGAGCAAGCGTTATTCTGAAGAATTGTCAATTCTTACAAGTCGACTAGATCGTCTCAAGAAAATAGAAATGAGTGGAAACACGGATGAAGTTGTTCTTGCAGAAATTCAAGAATACAAAGATATGCTGACATGTCCTTCATGCAAAGTTAGAAGAAAGGACGCCGTTCTTACAAAATGTTTCCACGTTTTTTGTTTCGATTGTCTCCGAACAAGATATGAAACTAGACAAAGAAAATGTCCCAGATGTAATGCTGCCTTTGGAGCAAATGATTACCATCGCCTCTATTTGTCTTAAGTTATTAAATCTCCCTTTATTTGTTTAAGCATCCGTCTTAATTAGGGTCTCAATTTTTAATGTCACGAACGAAAACTTTTGGTGACTTGCATTCACACATTGTTAAAACAGTACCGAACTCTCCTTTGAGTTGTAAAAAATTATCCCCAAGTAAGTTATGTAGTTAGTAGTTAGTGAATTATCTGTGTATTAGCATTAATTTTTAGATAAAGCTTTAAATTCAAAACATGAAATAAATTCTGCAGAAAATGTTGATAAAAGTAATATTTTATGTTTGCCTTGAATAATTGCATGGCCACGTTTACATGAGCTAGCGAGACATCTGCTGCTCCAAGTTTGCAGTGAGTTTAGTTATAAGTCAAGACCAACACTTTCTCAAATATTTTAGCAATTTCAATTGGCACTACTGACTGATATACGTAATTGGCAGATGTTACTTTTCTACCACTTTTTATGTCTCTTTGTTAATTACTACGTGGCTAATTGTAAGCAAGTATTCTAGTATAAAATTACCAAACAAAGAATAAGGAATAATCTAGTTATGGTTTATTAAAAATACAAATATAATCCATAAATATTTCGTTTACGTCAAAGTGTTTGAAATTGATTTTAATTTTATAAACATCCATTTCAAAAAACTGTTGGAAAACCTCTTAAAACGGATGATTTGTGGTGAAAGCTGATGCTAGAAAGGTATTAATTAATTAAATATTCAACAGGATGTCCAGTAATTTTTTTAACAATAAAAGTAAATTGGTTTGCATTGCAATGCAAAGGTAGGTCAAAGAAGGTGAAGATTGTTTGCACGGCAAAAAGTAAAGGGTTTCAGTAGCCTGACCTGGTCTTCCTACACGGTTGAGCAATGGAGCGTCGTGACCGTGGACGTGAGGGAGATCTTGAAGAAATCCCATCCTCTGATGATGACGATGATATGGATGCATCAGAGGTAAGTACATAAAAGGATTAATGAAGAAAAAAGTACTGAAAGTCGGTATAATATTTGTGTAATTTTGAAGTTACGGGGACGTCTTCAAAAGTTGACAGCCAGAGGTGCAGGGATAGAAAGTCCAGAGTACACATCACCAGTTGGGAGTCCACCAGAAGATAGTGTCCTAAGTGCTAAAGGGAGATTCATGGAGCTTAAACGAATGATGCAGCAGGACAAGTCAGTCTGGAAAAGAATTGATTCAAATTGAAGAAATAAAACTATTGTTTGATTTTAGGAAATCTAGACGGTCTAAAAGGAAAGGTAGAATAATTCAGAGCAGTGCTGTAGCGGTCACAGAGAGGGATCCAGATATTGAAGGATTTGAAGAGATTGAAGATCCAGATGAGGATTGGGAAAGGGAAGGATCAATTTCGCCAGCGTCCTATCATGATGATGTGGAACAACTTTTGGAAAGTTTCAGAAGTGAACGAGCAGGAGAACGGGATCGGGATCATAGTGTTATAGCTCATCGATTTGTACGTATTTACACTATTTAAAAAAATGATATTGCTATTTATTTATTGTCAACATCAATATTTCTGATTCAGGAACACCATCCAAGAATGATGGAGGTTTGCCAGCAGTTACGTGAAAGGGATCAAAATATTCTAAGTTTGGAAGGGAAAGTTATGGAACTTGATAGACAAATTATAGATCTACAGGTGATTCATTTGTTGTATTGTTAGGAGAGATGCTCAGAATTTTACTGCTTGGTGCTACCAAGTTGGTAGTTGTACTTAAAAATGATAACTGATTTTGGTTAAATTTTATTGATAGGATACGTTAAGTGAGAAGGAAAAATTGCTAAATTCCAAAAATGATGCCGTAAATTGCATGGTTAATCAGTATCAGCAGAGTATCGCAGGTATTTTCATGTTTAAAGTTATAAAAATATATTTACTACAAGATTGTTGTAAAACTAATGCCTATTTTTAATGCATATTTTAGACAGAGATGTCGAGCTTTCCAAAACGCAAGAAACGCTGTTCGAGTTGGAGAGAAAATTTGGGTCTGTTGAGAAACAATGGAAAACTGAGAAGGATCGACTGAATGCTGAGATTAAACAACAGTGCCTACGGTAGAAAATATTAAAAAGGTATATTTTTAAACGTTGATAGTTCATTTGCATTTGGAATTGTAGGATAAAAGACTTGGAAGATACGAATAAATTGCTTGAAGATGCGCGAGTTGAGCAAACTTCCAGGGATATTGAATTAGAAGAAAAACTTTTTGTTTTGAAACAAGACAGAGACCGATTGACTCAAGACAATGTAACCACTCAATCACTTCTGGATAAAGTTAATCAGGAAAAGGGAGAATTGGAGCAGGGCCTTAATGAGAAGACTGAAGAATTCGATAGGACTGTTAAAGAATTACGTACAGAAACGGAAACCTCAGCCAACAAAACAAAAGAAGAATATGAAGCTAAACTTACAAAAATAAAGAAACAATTTTCCATTAAATTGAAAGCGATAAAGGAAAGCGCTGCGGAAGCAACTGAGGTTCGTCTATTTCAAGTTCTTCCTTCTTTACGAATAGATGGATTGAAATATTTATTCAAGTGGAAAAGAAGTATAACACGATGCAATAATTTTTTAATTTATAGATCCCGGCTGTGCAGGAGTTGCAAACACAACTAAACGAATTACTTGAAAAACTGAACACTAAAGCTCAAGAGGTTTTCATGTTTATACACTTAAAATCTATCGATATTAATTTTATTTTTATTTTTTGGCACAGACCGAAATGCTCCAAACACACAACACTGCCTTACAAAATGAACTTCAGCATCTGAAAATCCAGCTGTTGGAAATTTCAACTGCTCCAAAAGTATGCATAATTCATTGTAGTCTTTATTGTTTATAACACAAATTGTAAGTTGCATTTTCGCTCCCTGCAGGATACCTCTGAAGAGACAGAACTTCTTCTGCAAATAACAACATTGCAGAATAGGACAGTCCAACTCGAAACTGAAAATGCAACCCTTGCGTCCGTTGAGGAAGAACTGTCGAAACTAAAACATGAAGCAGAAGCAACATCAAATGATTTTAACGGCCGACTTGCTGAATATGAAAAAAATTTCGAAAGGGCTATTGAAGACTATGAGCAGCGTTTAGAAAGGCAAGATCAACTTGAAAAAAACAATCAAGAGCTAACTGCTGCTTTAGAAAAATCTAAAGAACAACTTAATAAAATGAAGAAACAATTCCAAGCAAAACTGAAAGCGGCTAGAGATGGACAACAAGGTGGAAACGCTGATGTAAGTTTATTAGTAGCTTCAGCTACTTATGCGAATGCTTTGTCCGTCTGTCTGTCCGGATCGCCTGTAACTTTTAAACGGTCACAGCTATCAAAATTTTGAAAGAGGGCAAAGTTACTATATAGGTCCCAGGCATCTTCAAGTGCTATTCGGTTTTGGCGAAAACCCCACCCCCTGAGCCCCACCCTCTATAGCTAAACTACAAAAATGACTATAACTTTGGTTGTATAGTATCAAAATCATTCCCGTTTTCACTATTGAACACCCCATGAACGTCTAACATTGGTGGACACGCCCCCACCCCGCCCCCGCCCCCAGTGGGTGGGTGTGCTTGGGGGAAAACGAGATTTTGTGAAAAATGACTGAGGCAAGTGAACGTTACCACTGAAACTTCACCCCCATTGGGCACACCCCCACCCCCACTGGGTGTGGTTGGGGCAAAGTGAGATTTTGTGAAAAATGAATCCTTTGAATAAAGTGAACGTTGTTCCAGTGGGTTTGGTTGGAGGGGGGGGGGGGCGTATTAAACTACCCTAAATGTCTCACGTTACCCCACAAGCCTAGGGGGTATCAACAGTGAACAATACAAATTTTGTTTGACAACAAAACATTTGTAAACATTTGTAAACATTGGCGAAGCAGCATATTAGCATTTATAGCATGCTGAAGCTACTCATTAGATCTGTTCTTGATCAGTTTATTCAAATTATTTTTTGTTTCGTTAAATATACCAAAACTCCTAATTTTGCATTTCAGTCCGAATTGCAAGCAAAATATAATGCATTGGAACAGCGAGTTGCAGAGTTGGAAGAGGAAAATGGAAATAATTTGTGGATTCAAGAGGAGCTCACTCAGCTAAAGCAGGAAAAGGAAGTTTTGAAAGTGGAACATGAAGCAACAATTTTGAATTACCGAAAACAACTTGAAGATCTTAATTGTTCTTTGGATAAGACGGCAGAACAGATTAGTCTATTGGAGAGCCAACAGCAGAGTCCGCAGTCAAACGTGAATTTCTTTACTGAAGCGTCTTTCGGGGATGGTGGAGGATGGGAAGTGAGTCCAGTCTTCATTTAATCAATTTGATGGCAAATAAAAAATAGCATTCAATTTAATTTTGAACCTTTCTTTAGTCACAGACCAGAATTACAGCTTTAGAACACCAAGTGGCAGAACTGGAAGAAGAAAAAGGAAGTGGTTTCTTGGTAGAAGAAGATATTGGAAGATTGAAAATGGAACGAGAAATGCTAGAAAATGACTTCCGAGTAAAAAGCTCTGACTACGAAGCCAAAATTCAACAGTTGGAGGAACAATTAACAAAATCGACGGAACAGATGGCGAAAATGAAACGACAATTCCAAATTAAATTAAAGACATTAAGGGATGAAAAGGCCAAGGATAAAGAAGAAAATTCTTCTTCCCGGTGTCCTGAGTCTGAGGTATAGAGTTAGGAGATGGACTCTTCAGTTTCGAATTTTTGACTTTTTCTTGTATTTATTCAGATTCAGTTGCTAGCAAAAATCACTAGTCTTGAGAACAGAGTTGCAGAACTTGAGGAGGAGAAAGGTAATCTGCTGTTGATTGTACAGCAATTTAAAGGTATAAAAATTTAGAAATGATACAAATTCACTAATGTGACAGAAAATGGCTGGTGCTTGGTTGACTTCGATGAGCAGCAAGGTAAATAAATAAAGCTCAACTTGACTTCAAATTCAAAACATAAATGCTATCTACTGTTATTGGGGGACATTTATTTGTAACGCTTCAAATCATTTAAAAACTAATGATATGGGGTGGGTGATTTGGTGTCTATCGCAATCAGTTACGTATGAAAGTATTCTGTGTGGTTGGGTTGAGGCGAGGGGGCTGAATTTATACTTGCTGCTTATAGTTTTTGCGAGTTATTTTTTGGTAATGGGATGGGTCAGGCTCACAACTTCAATGTTGCTTTGTACTAAAAATTTCGTGGGCAAGTTAATTTGATCAGAACGTATTCACTAATCCTTTGTACTCTGCTATTGTTTTGAATAGCGCAACGTACCGTAACTCAAGAAAGCGACGCATCTTCAACTACTGTAGAAGATACGATTAGACTGGAAATTGCATTGTCGGAACGGGAAGAAGAACTTCGACAATTACATAATCAGCTCTCTGAATTGACGTCAGCCCTGAGTCAGAAGAATGCAGAAGTTGAACAACTTATGAGAAACTGTTCCGATTTGGAACATTCGCTTCAACAAAACATTGAAGAACTTAGTACATCCATTTCTACGAAGGACGATGAAATAAGTACACAAATCTCTGGAATGGAGTCGCAGTTGGCGGCCAGTGTCGTCAATCTAAGTGAAAAAGAAGCTGAAATCCAGAGTCTGAATGATAAGCTTATAGACACAGAAACAAGGTAAGATCGCTGTGATTTAAAGGAAATCGCTGTCACATTAAAATAAAAATTTGTTTTTTAGGTTTGAAGAGATGCAATCTTTGATGCAAGAATATCAAGGAATGGTGGAAGGTGTCCGTGGCCACGACAAAGAAGAACTTTCCTCTTTGAAAGAAGAACTGGAATCCATCAGAGAGAAAGCAGAAACTTCGGAGCAATCTTTCGAATCCATGAAAGCTTTCTACACTGAAGAAACTAATCAATGCAACAGTAGACTAGCAGAATTGGAACAAGAGATAGAAAAACTTCAACAAAACCATGAAGAAAAATGCAGGTCCTATGATGTTCTAAAAGAAAAACATGACAAAAACGAATCCGACTTCGTAACTCAAATTGAAACTTTGAGCGCACAATTGGCCTCGTACGAAATAGAAATTGAAAGACTGAGGTCCAATGAAGAGTCCAATATGCAGACAGTCGATTTGCAAGGTACGCCCTCTGCGTCTGATTTCGAAGAAAAAGAGAAGGAATTCAAACGTCTCGAGGAACAGCTTATGGACGATATTTCTTCTAAAAATGATCAGATTCAGTCTCTTAACTATCAGCTTGAAAATGCCAAATTTGAAGCATCCAATCTTAGGCCTCTTCGAGAAGAAAACGAACGATTCAAAGATGAACTTGGAAAATTTTCCGCCTACTCGGAGTCCCTCAAAACTGAGTTGGAATCCCTTCGAAATTATTACACAACCTTGGAGGCAAACTATAATCAAGTTTATACGGAGTTCATGCAAAAATCTGAACAACTGGAGCATCTTATGAATACTGAGGCGGGCCATGGTAGTTTAATATCATCTCTTCAAACAGAGATTATCGACCATGGATCAAAATTTGCAGCCCTTCAGTCTACCACATCCGAGTTGGAACAAAACAACTCTAAGCTTACACTCCAAGTGGAACAGCTTTCAATAGAAGGAAATTCCTTGCGGTCCAAACTAACTGGAATGACCAATGAATATATCCAACTTAGGGAATCTTTAGAATCGAAGGATACAGAAACGCAGAGACTGCGGCAAGATGCTGACACTCTGCAAACAGAGTATTCACATTCCAATAATGAACTCAAGCTCAAAATCTCCTCGTTAATGGACCAACTTAATGATTGTGAGACTGAAATCAGTGTAGTGGCTAACCGTCTCAAAGAATCCGATGAAATCAACTCTGAAACAAGGACTAAACTGGAAAACGCATCGTTGTCGTTGGAACAGACGACAAAATTTTTGGAAGAAAAATCTAAAATGTTGGAACAAGCTGAAAACTCTTTGTTCGAAAAAACTGAAGAAAATTTAAAACTAGAAGACAAACTTAAAGAAATTGATCAACAGCATAAACTTGCGATAGAAGCTAATTTTGTTAAGTATTCGGATGACTTGGACGTCACTTACGATCAACTAGCTCTAACCGCAAGCGAGAATATTACTTTGCAAGAGAAATTAAGAAAAAAAGAAGAGGAATTAGAAGACGTTATACGTCAACTCCAGACAGCGTCCTCCAACACCAACCACGAAGTTGAGCTCAACCAGTGCCGAGACAGAATTTATAATCTAGAATCCCAATTAACTTTGTCATCCCAACAATTCGCCGAATTGAAAGCCCAGGACGACCAACAATCCGCCAGAGTGCAAGAGTTGTTGCAAGAAATTGAAATTAAAAGTGGAAAATTGACAGAACTATCTGTAGAATTGGAGGAACTAAAAAACACAGTTGTTTCTACAAATCTTCAGTCGTTCCAAAACGAGAGTTTGAGTCCATCCGTGCAGAGTTTATGGGGTCCACCTCCCACAAACCTTGAAGACCCATTCTCACACATACAAAACCAAACTGCCGCCGAATGTTCTCAAGCCGAAGCACAAACAGTTTTGGAGTCGCAAATTAAAGATTTAAGAATCCAAGAACTTGAAGCTCAAGTAATGGAACTTGCTGTAGTGTTGGAAGAATCAAGAAAACGACAAGAGAGTGAAGAACCTGCACAGCTCCAAAATCTGTGGGGTCCTCCCCCACCTTATCAACATGACCAATTGTGTCATCAAAATCATGATCCATTCGCTGCCATTAGCAGTGGGGCTGCGGTTACTGATGAAAACTTAGCAAACCCTGTCAATCAACAACAACAAGACCAGAGAGACCAACGAATTTATGATCTTGAGGTTTCAACAATTATTAATTTTGGTGTCTTTTTAATTTTAACTAGGGATCTCTTTTTTACAGGTCCAGCTTGCTGAAATGCAGATCACTGTTGACGATGCCAACATGCAATTAAGTGAATTAACAGAACTTAACACTAGTTTAGAAATTCTTTCGTACAAGATTAAAGAGCTGGAGGATGAGAATTCCAAAATGAAACTAGAGTTGGAACATCTCAATAATCTAGAACGATCAAGACCAACTATAGATCCTTTCCCTTCGCGGATACAGATCCCAGAAATACCTGGCAGTGGTACTCCCTTTTCTGTGGAGGAACCAATTATTGTTCCTTCAACAGCGTACATAACCACAGAACAATCATCTGCTGCACTTGAAATCGCTGCAAAAGAAATTAAGGAACTAAAAGTCAAAAACGGAAAAATGATTCAACGCTTCAAACAACTTAAAGACAAGTTTGATGCCGTCGTGAAAGAGAATGAAGGGTACAAAACAAAGAAAGAATTTTCTCTAGATTCTGCGTTTGAGGAAGAATTTATGTCCCAAGTGAAAGCCAAGGATTCACTTCTGGAGGAGAAAGGAAAGCAACTGATTGACCTGCAAACAGAAAACAAACGTCTCGTGGAGAAAGTAGACCTTCTGGAACGGGGTACGGAGCGTTTGACAGAAATGAAGGAAGAACAAGATCGGCAAGTCCAATCACTTGCAAACAATAAGAGGTCACTGGAAACGGAAGTTTCTGCGTTGAAGTGGAAGATGGAAGAATTGGAAAACATCTCCTTGTCCAGAGCAGCAGATTTTTCTTCAACCTCTGGTACTAGTCAAGAACTTTCGGGTAACGAGACTCAAAATCAAGGATATTTTGATTTGGATGCCACAAACTCAACTATGCAGGTAGCTACTCTGCTTAGATCACATTTTTGTATGTCATTACGTATACATGCATATTCATCATTTACATTGTGTCATTTACATTACAGGAAAATTCCATGTTAAGACAGCAAAACTTAATTATCAACCAAGAGCTGGAGAATTTAAGGCGTGAAATTGACGCCCAAAAGAAATTGGTAGATGAATTACATGAAAGAAATCAACAATTGGAGGAAGAAATTGAGAAGCTACAAGAATTGCAGATCGATCAAAGAATTCTAACACCAGCTTCCAACATAACCCAACAGATCGATCAAAGAATTCTAACACCAGCTTCCAACATAACCCAACAGACTCCTAATGAAGCGGTCCTTCAGCCCTCTTCGTTGATAAGTTCATCAGACGTTGCCGTCGACTCGTTTCGAATCGTGCCACCCACCCCTTCCACAAACAATCAACAACAAACCGTGGACACTCAGCTATCATCGTTGCAAAACCAACTATATTCTGAGCAACAAGAAAAAGTGGTACTGGAAAGAAAAATTGAGTTGCTACAATCAAAAATATCCGAAGTAGAAATATCTGAAATCAAATGCTTTGAAGAGAGCTTAATGTTAAAGTCTTGGACGAGGCAGTTAGAACTGGATAACTTAAAGGTTCAACGAGAACTTGAACGGATTTATGCAAGTATCCAAGATGGTGAAACTGGAAGTATAAAAGTTAAGGTGCTGCAAGACGAAGTCATACGACTCGTTGATGGTAAGTTTGCCCGTATCCATCCGTGGATGTTTCTGCAGTTCTTTTCTTTCTTAACCAATTAACCTTACTTATTGAACTATTCTTTAGCATTGCATGATCGAGATAAACGATGTGAACAATTAACGGTGGAAATCACAAGGGTAAGGCCGACTCAGAAATATGTTGATCCAAGTTTGTAATCTCCCTTGCGTTTTTCAGCTCCTTGAAGAAAGGGACACACTCCAACTAAAACTATCCAACGTTTTACGGCATAATGTATCTTTGCATGAAGAAGTCAATAAAGGCAGAGATCCCGACGTGTCGTCTTCCATCAGCGATATTCCTTCATACGACAAAGAAGCCTTAAAACTAAAATTGGCCGAGTTGGAGGAGGTGAATTTTTCCATGGGCATTGATCTTAGAAGAGAACGTGAAGCTAGACGACTGGTTCAGGAGCAGCTATTTTTCTCCAGTTCTTCCAGAATATACCCTGGAAGCAGTGGGGGAAATCGGTCACCGCAGTCAGTCTCACCGGGAAGAAGTAGAACTCCTACAACCACCACACCCACTCCTCAATTGAGTCCTTCTATTCCACCTCCACCAGCCCATTTTTCAACGCCAACTCCAAGTCCAATGTCCCATCAGCCAGAACAGCTTACACATTCCCCCAAACCCCATCAAGAGAAACCAGTAACCACCTTTGTTCCTTCACCTATGACTTCTGCTCCAGTATATGACTTGCCCTTCCAGCAGAAGTATCTTCAGCCACAACAACCCCAGGATTCTTTCAATTATCGTGAGTAGCTTAATTTATAATAAATTGATGTGGCGAGTCAGGCATTACATTGCTGTTCTGTTTTGTAGCGTCATTGCCCCTTCAGCCCCCAGTGCAAATACCAGTCCCCCCTGAGAGTTCAAAGTAAGTAAAAATCTCCACATTTAAAAATCAAGTCGTTATATCTGAGTTTTTGCATTTTTAGTGTGCCACCCTATCCCAACATCTCTAACATTTAGTCGAAAGTCAAATTCCAATAATATGTAACCTTACTACGTGCCTAACAGCATAATTTGTTTGGTTTATAATGACGCAAAACATCCAACATCTGCTAATACGCAAGTGCCGGTTTAAAGTATATTTTTATGGATGCATACTATTTCTAACGTTTAGTTTTGAGTTAAAAGTTAAAACATAATGTAATTGTAGATTAGATTTATATTCTATCGGAAAAATAAATGCGGTACTGGCATGTCTTCCAATACTAAAAAATATTTGTGTCGTTGGTTGTGGGATAGTTATATTTAGTATTTTGCACTTAAATTATGGCGTTGTTTGTTCCTGACTGTTTAATGTTTTCAAGAGATTCTGGACCTGGTTCTTCTAACACGGGTCGAAGTCGAGAAGTACAGTGGAGTTGGACACGGCACCCTATTATTGACTTCGCAGTGGAACTTTTCCTGTTTTAAAGAACATTTAGCCGAAGGCTACTTTGGAGTCAAATACCATTTTTTAAATCAGTTTATCGCGTATTTATATTTTCAGATAAAATTAGATTAAAATATTTGTTGATTGTCGTTAATCGTTATATCACATCTCAATAGCTTATTACAGGATAAACTAATTCTTTAAGGCCACCAAATTTTGCAAGTAATTGAGCACTTCTTCGATTCCTGGTCTTTTTTTCTTTTTATCCAAACATTTTCTCGACAACTTGTAAATTGATTCACATTCGACAAAATCGATTCCTGTTGCTTTTGGATCAACAAATGGCGAAATGTCATCGTCTTCTACAATGTCGTCTAAGTATGTAATAATATCTTTTCCTTCACGATTTTCATCATGCGGTGCGAGACCAGTGAGCAGCTCAAGAATAATCTGGGTAAAAATCATACAAACATGTAAAACCGGTCTGTCCGTTACGTTGACTTTGAAGACTTACCACTCCAAAACTGAAAATATCCATTTTTGGGGAAATATCACCTTGAAATGCCTCCGGAGCCATGTAGGCCATAGTGCCAAAAATTGTTGAGGTCATAGCAGAAGTCTGGTTAGACGACGTTAGTGATTTCGCTAACCCAAAATCGCCAATCTATATTAGAAACGCTACATTAAACTACAATCCTTCTAGAAATAACGAATGCTAAAATACCTTTGGGATTAAATGGTCACTTAACAAAATATTAGCAGATTTGATATCCCGATGAATTAGAGGTTTGTTAGTTGTGTGAAGATAGTGAAGCCCTTTTGCAATTCCAAACAAAATCGACACTCTTTTCCTCCAGTTAAGGTGATTATTCTAAAAAAAAAATTTACTCATAACTATAACCTATTTATTGAAACCTTTTAGAGAACTCGCGTACCCCATCAGCTATCACATCCAACAATGATCCATTTGGCATATACTCATAAACTAAACAATACTGAGGTCCATTTGTACAATACCCAACAAGGGGTAGTAGATTTTCATGTCGATACCTGATTGGAATCGTAAAAAAATTACAAACGAATCAACTTTTAAACATTATGCAAGACCTTCAAAGCGTTCTTACTCTGATAAAACCCTAATCTCTGTCAAAAACTGATCTTCAACCCCCGACGAGACTGGGTTAAGTAATTTGACGGCTAAAATTGGTCCTCCATTACCACTCAAGTCCATTTTGTATACAGTTCCAAAGGCCCCAGCCCCAATACAAAACTCTTGGCTAAAATCTTTGGTAACAGTTTTTATCACAGCGATATGGAACGGAAGCAATACTCCTTGAGAATAGTCGTGATTGTTGAGTCTTTCAAGAATTTCTTGTAATCTGTCCACATCCATCATGACCCCTTCATCGCCTTTAGCCTCACGGTCACCTATTATAAGACAATTAGCAATCCTTCAAAATTTTCAGAACGATAACAATTTCTCCATCTTTAAATCTTACGTCCTAAAGTCCCACCTTCGTCTAGCATCATCATTATGGATGATGAAGACACATTAACTTTGGCCGCAGGTCCTGTTTGGATGGATGAAAGACGTGAAATTGTTTGGTGATGGTTCTTTCTTATTTAATGAATACATTTTAATAAATTATTATAATACCAGATTCAGGCCTAGGAGGAGGATCAATGTCAAGAATTTCTGTAGCCTGTTAATTTTTTTAATATTTTGAATAAAAAATAGTCGTTAAGTTAAAATTAGGCGTAACATTTCTTTCGTTAATTACCCACCACATAATCCGCTGCCCGATACATTCCGATCTGAATTAAGAGATGAAGTAAGGTTTCCACAGTTGGGCGGCATTTTCCCGAAGTTGACCATTCGTCTAGTAAAATTTCCCCACAAGAACTTGAACATTTTTTTGAGTATCCTTCCACCAATGCGATATGCTCCGATGTGTATTTTGCGCTGGCTTCTTTAGTCGCACCCCCAATTCCTCCTCCATTAGTTTCAGAAGGTATGGCACACATTAGCTTTTTCCAGCCTTCATCCATTTCAAGAAGCTATAATCATTTCATTCATTATCTTAATCTAACACTACTTTTGTTAAATAAATCAGTTTTTTACCTGTCCAAGCTTTATACGAAAACTTGGTGGGAGTTTCCTCAGCTCTACTCCAGCAAATGATACCCCTGCCATAATGCAGATTACTTCAGATTCAGACTCAACATTATTTATATAATCTTTCAAAAACTAAAAAAGTTAAAAAGTTAATGTTGAATTAAAAAAAATTACATTTTGTGTATCGTATAATACATGAGTCGGGTTCAACTGAAGGCGGCAGTTCATCAACGACAAGAAGACTTGAGTTTTGCACACATAACAAACAACACACTTCGGGTTAAAAATATAATTTACAACAAAAACATTATTTTTTAATAAGATTATTTGTTTTGTTGGGGTAAAAATGGGGTCGCAATTGGAAAGCTTTGTTAATCGTAAGTTATCAACTCTTATCAATTTATTATATCAAATAATATACAATGAAAATACTTTATTTTATTCATTTGCACACATTATAAGTGTCGGACTGCATTGCAAGAGTTCATGTAATAAATGTGATATTCATTTATTTATTATAGGAATAGTGTCAATAATTACATCGGATGGGCGAAACTTTGTGGTAAGTAAAATATTTCACCTTTACTAAATTAGCCTTGTTGAGTTTTTGACAAGAACATTAATCGTTTTTTTTACTACAAGTTATGTTTAGTTGTTAGACGATAGACAAATGAGAAATTAATTGATTACTTGATTTTTGCAGGGAACAATGAAAGGATTTGACCAAACGATAAACCTGATTCTGGATGACAGTCATGAACGGGTGTACAGCACTCAAGGGGTGGAACAAATAACGCTGGGGTTGCACATCATTCGTGGAGATAATGTGTAAGTTTTATTTTATATCATTTCAAAAATTCCCATCCCACCCATATTTAAGTGTATAAAAATAATTGCTTGTCGTCAAATGCATGTCATCAATTTCATAAATCCAAAATGGTATTCATTTGCTGTTGGTTGTGCATGTGCTTGTTAGTGAGAGCTCGCTTGTTGCTTGTAGAACAGTTATCCCCTCGATCGATGTCATTTAATTTGAATGGGTTTAGTTCAAAAAGGATTAATATTATGCTATTGTTTGATTTGGGTAGAGCCGTCATTGGAGAGCTGGATGAAGACGTCGATGCCCGTTTAGACATGTCGGCAATTAAGGCTGAGCCACTTAACGCCATCATTCATTAGATAAATTTTGTTGTACGGTTAAATTATCTTGTATCATTAAATTGTTTTTACCGAGTATAAAATATTTATGAATTAGAAGCTTCAAATTTTGGTTTACGTGCACGGATTTAATTTTGCAAGTGATATTTCGGGAAATATTTAGTCGACTACTGTTTTCCGTTGGGATTTGTTCTTCTATTTTATCAAACTTTAAGAAAATCGGCTTCCGCTTGTATCCACATCTATTGTCTTGCGTTCCTTTGTTTCCAAGTTTGTGGTAGAATCCAGAGGAAGTATGACCTTATTATTGCTTGGTGCCACATAAAGCCTACTCCACTATGGCTTAGTAGGACAAACATTTGGCGATTTCTAAACTGTTCTCCTCCACCCCTTTACTCGCCTGGTTTGAGCATTTCCTTCCTACATTTCTACGAAACCTTTCCATACATATTTTATAAGGTTCTAGTAGTTGTATTTCATGCCAGTATTATTATCAAGTACTTTCTCTCTTTGGTTTGGTCCAGTTTATAGCCCTCCTGCCAAAGTATGTGAATTCATACAAATTTAGCTTGGTTTGGCAACTACTCCCTCACTACCCACCCACTTTCTCTTTATGGAACAACTTAATACAATCTTAACAAGGTTATGCAAACCAAACCTATAGTATAAGAAGGACCACGAAAGAGGTAATAAAATGAATGGCAAATTAAAGCCGAAAGGATTAAGTGGAACCATTTGCTGTTGAAGCAGAAATTGCATGTGCTACTCTAACTCCAACGCATGTACTACGTACTCACTCACTCACGATGCTAATTTTCAACAATACCGTTCTCAATTTCAAATTTAAACCAGAAGGCATGCCATACCATGGACGTCTGATTCTACATCTATGTCGACCGACATGAATGGAAAGCAAAGTAAGGCAAAATAAGGAGCTCAAGTCAAGTCTCATTTTCCTTTATATATAGTGGATTTCATTTCACAGCCAAAAACGATCCAACCATCTCTTACTTTTACTTTACTTTTACCCTTTCAACAAAATATTGGCTTTGAAACGATTTCAAATTGTTACTGCACGCACATGTTAAATTGGTGAGACCAAACTGCAGAGGGTACAGTGGTATCCTTACATTTATATTATACCATTATATACTAAAATATGTATTGTGATACGCTACCCTTTCGTATTTATGCATAAACTTATAAAATACTGAAAGTGAGGAAAGAAAATGAGATGTTGCTGCATGCAGGAAGCCAACAACACAAGCCAAGTCACATGGGATGCAACTATTTAGTTGGAAAAAAGAGGCAACTTTCACCAACTTTTCAGAGAAAGTATCAGTATCAGTCAAGTCAAGTGAGACACTGTTTGATAAGACGAATAAACCCCCAACCAGTGTGGGGTTGTTAATACTGTACGTACACTTATACGTTGTTCTTTATTTTGGTGAAAGTATTCTGTTTTGTGCATGAATCTAGGTAGGTACTCATGCACCAATTTAATTCACGACCACTCTACAGACAGATCTCTTGAACAGAGTATGAACAAACTTTGGTAGAATTAGTCCTGCATGTAGTAGTTTGCTATCGTCTAGAATTTTAAGACCTCAGAGACCTTCTAAGCGTGTTAGACTTTGAATCTTTGGACTTTACAAACTAACGTGGCCTCAAGAAGTTATTGTAATCTTGCAATACAATATAATTCCTGTAAATAATTTGGTTTGGTTGGGTTAGTGTTATTTGGAGCAAATTAATATCGTATTTCTGCATGTTCTGATAGCTTTATTTCATTTCGGTTGCATGGAATCCAGTGAATTAAGCGAACCTTTAACTTGTGTACTTTGGAACTTTGAATTCATCTCATCACTGCATTGCATGGTCTGGATGAAGTGTGCCCGTGAGCTTTTGAGGTTTTGCTGCCTCAAGTCGTCTCGTTCTCGTCAGTTCAGTTCTCGTCAGTAGATGAATTCCCACGGGAAGTAGAGGAAATGCATGAAAGTGGTTTTTCTTAAAGCTTGTTTTTCCTTTATTTGTAGAGTCTTGGTTTAGAGGTGACCTGTTCCTCGGTACTTGAGCTATACCTAATACGGATAGCGAAAGTAGGCTACATAAACCTCTAAACTTTAATAGTAAACATAATATTCCATGTCAATGTCAGATTCATTCTCATAATGCCTTTCTCCAGAGAAAGTTTTTACCGAGTAGCTTGGTTTGGTTTGGGTATTGCTGTTATTTTCGGAATGATAAAAAGCGGTGGAGGTCACCATGTCGTAATAAAAATGTGATTTTGTCACATTACCCGTGTTAGCATTCAAGAATAAAGTTTGCATGGTTTATTTATGGAAGTATAAAATATGACTAGTTTTATGTTATAGCTTAATGTCTCTTATTTTAAAAGCTGTTGGCTCGTTAGCCGACACATTTCTAAATCCTATCGTTTCTCTGAGATAGCGTAGAGTAGCGATCACTTTCGAAATTTGTGTTTTTTAGTTGGCTCTAGTTAAATGACATTGTGAGTCGGGTCACGTGTGGCCATCTTGTTAACTCTCATGTTCATCTTCCTCTCCTTGGCTCACTTAGTTGACTCTCTTCGGAATTCGAAATGGGATCTTTCTTACTGGACCCAAACGCAAACGCTTCCTCTTCTCCCATCCAACAACATCCACCGACCAGGACAGACCACAATTGGTAGGAACGGTTTAGCCGGCACGCCACAAGATTCCAAAGTTAGACTACACCCATCCATTCCTGGGTTTAGAAATATATGAGCTATACTAATTATCAAGTGGTGGGTGCAATGTAATGACCACATCTATCAGAAAGGAGTCCGTTGGAATTTGCAATCTGAAGATCTAGGTCAGAATAGACCAGGTTTTACCCGCAGATATGTCATCTTTATGGTAGGGAAGCTATTTGTACTTCCGCGTTTGGATTGTACTTTCCCTTTTTCTCTGAGAATACATATTATACCAAATGGCAATGTCCTATCTATACTATTATTCAAATGATCAAATTCTTACTAGCAAACAAATTTCACGCTTAAATAGATGACTTAATTTATGAAACTCTCAACATTTCCATGATGTGAATTTTATTTGAGTTCTGTCGTGATTAAATTAATCTTCAAATACATAACAAATATCTCACATCCTTATGAGAAAATGAAAAGAAGCCAAAGGTCTCTTATCCTCCTAGCACAAAGCCAACAAGAGTTCATCTTATCGCGAACAGAATAAGGAAACCGATGAAGCCTTGCCTGGCAAGCTCACCCCTTGCCTCCTCCTAGCTCCTTCAGCCAAATCAAGTAAGCCAAGTGTAAAGTGAACTGGTTTTTGGATTTGAGCTGGACCTAGAGATAGATTTTATGAAGGATATGATTTTGGCAAAAAAGTCCAAAATCTACCAGAGTGAGCTGTCGGGTGGAAATAACACATCAAACGGAACAGTCGCACCACACAACGAAATGGGCCACCATGTACCAAACCAAGCGTTTGCCTTGCTTTAAAAGATAGCGACCAACCGGACTTACTACACTAACCCATATTTCTTGAGGGAATGACGAAGCAGCTACGGTCCGGAAATTACGAGATGACGGCCACCAGATATGTCCCTTCACTCTCACTCTGCCTCTGCCCAACCGAGAGAGAAAGTGGGTGCTTTCTCCAAACATTTTATTTCTTCCACTGCTCCAGTCCGGTCCAGCGTGTGGGGCTTTGCCACAGAAAGGTCTTTGTGATAAAATACTATTCTCAATTCTCATACATAAGGTACCACTGCATATTATTAATAAGGTTGGCTCCTATACATCTACATACAAACAATCTCTAGGGTGAAACTGGTTTTTTTTAGCTCTAGAAATCATGCACCATTCGCTGATCTGATGGCTAAAGTAGATCTTTGTGCAATTGCTCATTCTTTGAACGAAGACAGAGTGCAATTGGGCTTATTTATTTACTGTTGGGCTATATTTCCTAGAAGTGAATGTTGCTAAATTTTTCCAAGATGAGATGAGATGAACATGTTTATGAAGATACCCT
>JAQIWQ010000021.1:0-41636 GCA_034695825.1 Folsomia inoculata | reverse complement strand
CTGAGAAAAGACGACGCCATACGCTCCCATGGAAATTTCGTCTTTCATAATATTTAATGTTTAATTTGAGACGGAGTGCCTTCCTGTATAAATTGATTTAGGAACAACGTAATCGAACATTAGATTTGAGTCAACGATTTCTTTTGAATGGGTGATGATTATGGAACATTTAGATTATGAGGACACATTAAAATCAATCGGAATGCCTATAATATGTACGTTAATAATTCTTTTGAAGTAACGGATAATTTAATTTCTAATGGATAATCTCTACACTTATTTATCAAACTACAATGGACTTGTTGAGGGGCAGTACAAATGCAGTGAAATTAAGGGGACGACAAAGTGCAGAATTGTCACACAATGACATGTTACTGTCCTTTAATTACAAGAGGAGACGTTTCAAAGTAATAACTTTGTACCATAAACTATGACATATAAGCTCACATCCGAGGTGAATGAATCCTGGACTTATTGCGACATAACTTTATAAAGCAAACTTTGCCTATGATGAAAATCCGTTGTTTGAGAATAGTATGCTTTCGTTTTCGGTTTTGAAAAACTGCTCGCACATCGAAAATGCATCAGCTTAACCTTAGCAACATGTTATTTTGAATTGAATGATTTCTATCACTAAACCGTAAATGTATGAAAGGAAATGGGGACCTTTTAAAGACACATCTTCAGCCTTCATTTGTCCCATCCAGGCCTGCAAAAATTACGCTTATGTATTTATACAATGTTGTAATATTACATAGTTTAGGTAGTAACACAACCAATTTAAAAATTAAGGAATCTGATTTCATTGTTGAATAGAAAAACGTTGGGTTAAATTTGTGACTTTATTTCATTCATTCTATGGCACTTCTTCTCCCTTCAAGGTAAGTAATGAACTAACACGAAGTTTTGTATTTGGAAGCATAACAAAGGAAGCGTTGACTTGCTGTTTCGCGATACAATGCAAAATTTTGTATATTGCGATTATTGGTAAACGTACTAAACTTGACTCGTTACGTTATGTATGTATTTACTGAATGCAGTTTATGTATATTGAAAAGGACACGCGTCCAGAAATCCTGGGTTCAAAGATTTAGTATGATTTCAACGTGACAAAGACATGGAATTATTCAACCATAGAAAGAAGGAAAAATGTAATGGTTCACTGGTTAAGTTTTTCACAATACAACAAATCATGGATGAATGGATGGAACTTGATGGAACGTTGTTTTGGGTTTAATTGATTGCGGATGATTCTACGAGCCTTTAGTTGATTATCAGATATCGTCCAAAGGAGAAGCTGGCTTGAATTTTCATTTAACGCTTTGTCAGCTTCTGCAAAAATGATGGCCATCATTGTTTTGTGTCGATACATCATTTGCATAATAAGTTACATACTCACTATGGTAGTTTTAAATTGTGCAAGTCGATTTTCGGATCAAAATCGCAGTTATTATTTTACGGACACTAAGATTTTAGACGCTTCAAATGCTTCAACAACTGCGCTACTCGTATTAGAACCTCACATCCACGAAAAAGACCAAGTGCACATCTTTGACAATGCATCAGTGCCCAATGTAGAGTTTGAACAACAAATTGATCTTGACAATCCGAGTCGAAAATACCGAAAACGATACGGTGGAGGGTATGGGAGTTATGGTGGTAGTGGTGGCGGTGGAACGTTTGCTTATGCAGGCACATATGGGGGGACGTATGGTGGTGGGGGTGGGGGTGGAGTTGGATATGGAACATATGGTGGAGGTCATAAAAAAGGTACGTTTCACGTTTCTCCAAAATCTCATCACTTGTTTCCTTCTAATGTATTAATTTTACAGCCACTACGAAACCAAATCATCATTACAATCCCTCAGTTAACAAGTACGGAGGGGGTGGACCCATAAATTACAATCCTTCTGGTGGTGGTCATTCTCCTCAGAAACCAAACTATGGTTCCAGCTATATTCCTGACGGCGTTTTACCTGTGGGAGGGGTTGGAGTCAAACCTGTTAGTGTAGGGGGTGGAGGCCACAGACCTGCTGGTGGTAGTGGTGGAAATAGACCACCCAATGGTGGTGGGGGAGGTGGTGTCGGCACTGGAAATGATATTGCCGTATCCGAAGATTCAATTACTATTGTAACTTGCGAACTTGTAGAAAAGTGTCATACATTCATTCACTGCGCATCTTACTCCAGTGATTACTTGGGATCGAAGGATCGATGCTGCCTCCAGCCCAGAAAACAAGTCAAGGGAATGTGCTGTGATCGCAACTATCCAGTAGTACAGGCCAATGGTGGTCGACATTTTAATCCATACCCTACCGACAACGTTCAAGTACCCGACATTAGTCAGAGTTCCCTTCAAACGGCTGCAGCAAAGGGATACGAATACCAAACAGTGTATCGAGCTATTGAAAATCGACTACTCGAGTTGAATATCGTTGTAGAAAGGGGAACCGCATCTCATGGTCACCTTCTGTTTTTCCAGGTTATTGGTCTCTTAATTTCTTAAAAACCTACATTCATTTCATTTACAAGACAGATTCAAGCTAAAGTTCCAGTTCAATAAGTTGCCATGATAGATTAATTTGCTAACGTATCGTAATGTTCGATCCTTGTTTGTATAAAACGTAGAATTTTGTAATGAGTACATTTCTCAAAGGAAGCAATTACTTCAAGGTTAAAAGTATAGCTCCTAGGAACTGGGTTTATGCACTTCAAGACCAAACTAACTGACTACCAACCGAGCTACGAACGACCAACTCGACACAGGATAGGAAAACACATTAACAAACCGTTCTGGTTCTGCTTGATTAGCAAAATGATACGCTGCTTCTCATTTTTTGAGCGATAGTTTGACTATGACGATTCATGGAAAGATGATTCACAAAATAAGTTGCACACTTGGATAATCATTAGATCAACATCAGATTAGATCAGATCAGCGTAATAGTTTGACTTGTTTAGTACCACAATCTAATGTTGTTTATTATCCTACAGACAACACCTGCAATTATGCATGCTGCTCGCGAAAACTTTTACGCACTAAAGGCATCAAGCTACATACAGGACTCGTAAGTTTTATTGCACATATCAAACCCAGCCTGAACTTGGACAGGACTTATGCCATGTCAAGTCAATTGTTATAATGAAATGGCTATGGATTTTCAGATATTTTTTGACAAATGCCGAAGCCGGCATTGGTTTGCAAGGATACGATTTTGGGGGCACTATTCTTGAAAAGACATGCCCAGGCACGCCAAAATGTGAACGATTTAGCAAGTACAGAACAGCAGATGGGTCATGTAATAACCCCACATCCTCTAAGCTAGGACAGAGTACAACCCCACTAATCAGACTGATACCACCTGACTATGCCGATGGTATGATATCTATTATCAAAGAAAGTTGGAAAAAAATCAGGTCATTTCACGGACAATAAACTGCTAGGAATCTGGGCACCCCGCGTTCGAAAAGATGGAACCCCTTTACCAAGTGCGAGATTTATCACACTAAATCTCGTCCCTGATGCTAATCTTCCCGACTTGAGATACTCTCATATGTTGATGCAGTTTGGTCAATTTATAGATCATGACCTTAGTCATGTTCCAATCATTAGATTTCCAGACTCGTCTGGTATTCAATGTTGTGGTAGAGTAGAATCTGATGTGACACACCCAGCATGTTTTCCAATTGACATCCCACCCAATGACTATACCAATCGGGGGATACCATGTATGAATTTTGTAAGATCAATGACTGCTCCAAGATTAGATTGCAGTTTTGGGCATGCAGATCAGGTTTGTTCTAAATTCATACCTTTTCAATTTTACATAAAATATGATAAGTACCGTTGTACCGACTTCCAGCTGAACCAGTTAACACACTGGTTGGACGCATCACAAATTTACGGATCAACGTTTGAAGCAGCTGAATCTCTACGAGAATTTTCTGGAGGTCGACTACGAATTTCACGAGACAATAATGGTCGAGAATTTTTACCAGAAGACGTACAAGAAAATGATAGTGGTTGTGCTGAAGCCACATCAGGAAATGGTCATTGCTATATCGCAGGAGACAAACGTGTCAATGAACAGGTACACATTTATATTATCACTTCTACATAAATTTAGTAAAAATCACTTTTTATATATTCACAACAATATTCCAGATCGCCTTAACATCAATGCACACCATTTTCTTGCGTGAACATAATCGCATAGCATTTGAACTCGCAACCATAAATCCTCACTGGGACGATGAAACATTATACCAAGAAGCAAGACGAATAGTTATTGCAGTATATCAGCACATTTTATACAATGAATGGCTACCAATTATTATTGGAAGAAATTATATGGAAACATTTGAAATATTGCCATTATACGACGGATACTACAAGGGATACGACAGTTCTGTAGATTCAAGAGTTTCAAACGCCTTCACGACGGCAGCATTTCGCATGGGACATTCCCTCGTACAAGGGACACTAAAGTAATCCCGACACATTCTACTTTATTTCATATTATACATTTTATACTCCCCGACAATGTTTAGCTTGCAAGCAGGAGGAGGCACCGTTGGGAAATTAGTTTTGCGAGACTTTTTCAACAATCCTAGTCTCCTTCCTGGGGCTGGAGTGCTAGATTTTCTAACCGAAGGCCTTCTAACTCAGCCAATACAAAGATTTGACAACTTTGTCACGACTGAGGTAAAAAACATTACATGAAAATTTAAAAAAAATTCATTATTTTCCCAACGTTTCTTGATTCAGTTACGCGACCACCTTTTTGAAACGGCAAATTCTCCAGGGATGGATTTGATAGCTTTGAACATTCAACGAGGGAGAGATCACGGCCTACCCAGCTATAACCAGTACAGAGATTTATGTCGACTAGGCAAAGCTCGTGACTTTGACGATCTCGCTCCAAAAATTCATCCACGTAAAATTCCTCAACTCGAACGAATATACGGAAACGTCAACGACATTGACCTTTTCATTGGCGGAATTCATGAGACACCACTTCCGGGTGCGATTGTTGGGCCAACATTTGCTTGCATTATTGGAGACCAATTTGTACGCTCCAAGCGTGGAGATCAATACTTTTATGATGTTGGTGGTTACCCACATTCATTCACATCGGGTATGCAATTCCATACTTGTAACAAAATTTACACCAATTTGATGCATACCTACATAATATTGTTTTAATAGCACAACTTAATGAAATCAGAAGTTCAAGTTTGAGCAGAATTTTGTGTGACAATTCCGACGAAATTCGATCCATTCAACCCTTATCGTTCCATTTGCCACATAGAGGATAGTAAGTCTCATTTACTTCCATCACAAATAATGACTCAGGATCTAAAATTTCTCAATATTTCCCCATTTTTCATAGTAATCCAATCCTTCCTTGTGGAAGTCCTGCAATTCCACGCCTGGATCTTCGAGCATGGAGAGAGTAATTATTTCGTTCAATTCGTTTCGTTTTATACTTAATATTACCAATATTTGGTCGATTCATTTAATTTAACCCAAACCGAATTTTAACAACAACCGAGTGCATATATATATATATACATAATTATATTACATGAATGATGGAATAAACACCACATTTTTAGTTATAATCCCATGTTTTAATCCCCTTCTTGAAACATTTCAGTGTCAATCAATAATAAAAAGAGCAAGCAGAAGGAAATTTCCTTAGCTTTGTGTACCAGAGCATGTAATTGATCATGGTAAAGCTATTATATAAGAAATTTCTCTACAAATCATACATGATGGAAATGCTAACTACCACGATAAGTAGAGTAGCCAAACCCGTTGAGTAAAATGGGGACATGATAATGTTCTTCGGGTCGTTCAATTTCAAAGACGACCTCGATAAATGGATAAAATGTCTTTTCCCCTTTGCTCAAAAAGTACGATTTGGTGTCAAAGAATAATTTGTAGATGGCCGGTGTAAATTGGGCTGCAGATATCAAATTGCTGATTCTTCCATCATTATTCGTCAATCTAAAACAAGAACAGTACATTCGCTAAGTTACTTTCTTAAGACTTCAATTATGTATAAACGAACGTAAAGTAAATGTTTCATAATTTCCATAAATAATTCAAACCACGAAAGAAAGTCTTACTGTTCGGTAATGAAAACCCAGTCGCCATCCCCTCCCCTCTTGTACAGCTTGACCAATACTCCAACAGCCGGGCGTCCTTTGGAGGTATCCAATATGTGCGAAGTGAGTGGATTCTCATTCGACATGTTGTCCTGAAATTAAAATTCTTTAACATTTTACAATTTTTTCTTCTTAATCAATTAGCCCTATCGCATAAATTTATTATGCATTTAAGTATCATTAAAACTTTACGTGAGTCTCAGTTTCACCCATTGTTGCAAATTGTCCTACACTGACACATAGCAGGATGACAACGCTTATCAGGGTCGCCGTTGGGGCAAACATGATGCAAAACCTTTTACACGTCAGTTCCCCAATTTTGAGGCAGTATATTATTTCATGGATTTCACGACTCGACTCGACACGACGAGTTGCAATTATATGTAATGAAACCCTATATAACTGCCCTTTTGTTCCCTTCTTTGAAAATCCACAATGCAATAAATAAAGAGATGTAATAATGTCCATACACGACAACAATTCACAGTATTATCACAATTTCCAAGAATTTCACAGCATTTGTTGAATTAGCGAAAGAAAGAGCACTTACGCAGATTTGTCTGCCTACGAATGAGCAATATCGTTCAATTGTACAAAGTTGAACTTGAACCAACTATTAATTCGCAATCTTGCAGAAACATGAAGGGGATGTAAAAAAGGTATGTAAGGATAGTTTAGTTTGTGTGATTTATTTTATGATGCATGTAAAACTCTCAAGAGTCAGCAAATCTATAAAAGCAAATGTCATACATGTTGTTACACATTTAAAAAGAAATTTGCATACCTCATGGTTTCTTCATGAGAAACTAAATGCAAAACTTTAGAGCTTGCTGTGTAATGCATGCATACAGAAGTTACATTGACAGACTCACTGACTCAACTAACCGAGGAGAGGTGTCAAATAAATAACTTGGGTAGTTTGTCACTTAATTTTGCTATACGCACGCAATGTAATATAATGTCCAGACCACCCAAATGAAAACATGAGTTTGTACGTCAGCGAATAATATCCTAAGTGGTGGTCTCATCAACGTAATGTATGTGCTCAATAGTTATACACATTTTCAGAACCAACTGTCTAAATTTGTTATCCAAGATAAATTAACAAATTTAAAGCCTAGTCATTTCTTGAAAGCAATAAATGATTCATGACGTTTACATGTGCTATTTTTACTACTTATAGATAGATTACGAGCTTTGAAACTATAATTTAGTACATTTCACAGCCATGACAATTACGCAAGTGCCTACATTTATGTATAGACTACTTCCTATGTATTAATACCTTTCTTGCAGACAAATGCAATAATCGTGAATGTGGTGGTGTGGGTGGTGGGTGACATGGACGTTTCATCAAACAGCAATTTCTTTTTATACAAGAACAAGAATACACGAATATTGTATAGACGAAGAATGAATCCTTCGCAATTTTAACCATGTCAATATTAATCAACACATTGTTAACATGTGCAAATGTCCTTTACGAAATCTATGATAATTCAGCCATTTTAAACACTTTGAAATACATTGTACAAGGAAAGGGTGATGATCCGAAGATTTAACGAAACTATTCACTTTTATAAGAGTACTAAATTATTGTCGAAAAATGTTAAAAAGACGTCATACTTGTCGTTGCTCAGCTTACCAATCTTGTAGGAGGGTTGTAATTGCAAATTTTGTGAAGGGCGAGATGATTTTGCACTCTTGTTTTCGCAATATCACTGTTGCGCACTTGATTTTCACGTTGATTTTGACAACCGTTTGTACTCTTCAAGGTATTATTAATACAAAATGATGTTAATCCACCACAAAGCCTGAAAGTATTTATTGAATTAATTCCCCTCTTCCTGAAATTCTTGTACTGTGTGCATATTATATAGGTATTCGAGAATCACATTCATTCCTCCAGGCTAAATGAATTAATCTACTTGAATAAATCAAAAGACAGACATAAAGTCACAAACAAACTTGTTTAAGAGATATCTGTGTCTCAATTTAGTCCATTCTGGTCAGTCAGGCGTGCATATGGGGTTTATTGGGCTTGTGTATGCATTTGTTTATGAAACAGGATAACCTTTTACCAAAAGATGTCAAGGTATATAGGTGATACAGTAAAGCACTTTGACATACATGAATAATGTGGTATTTATAAAATGGATTGGGATGACACGATCAATTTATGCATAGACAGTCGGACCACAAAACTTTATATTAAAAGTATTTATCGGGGTAGTGTTTCCGAGAATTGAGATGTGGTTAAAATATGCACTGCGTCTTGAAAACTATATTATGCAGTTAGTGAATTGAACGATAACTTTGTAGGGATTTTAGTATGAATTCGAAAACTCACACATACAAAAAGGAATGAAACTTGTCAAGAATCTGATAGATATGGTTAAGCATGGTTTATTAAAACTGCAAGTTAATACCTCAGTTATTTAATCACCGCAATCTTGATGTTAAACAAATGTAGAAAATTTACCAAGAAAGCAAACACTGGTTTTTCATTTACAATACAATTTTTAAATACAACACACACAAACTTACTGTTTATCGAGGCGACATATTGGACTTTTGTAAACCATTTGCAAGTCAACTTTCGGTCCAACTAAATCTCTAATGTTGTCATATCCATAACGAATCATTGTTGGACGTTCAAGTGACAATCCCCAAGCAATCACATTTACATCTTCAGGTAGACCCATTGGTAACAACATTTCGGGTCTAAACATTCCAGAATTTCCCACTTCAACCCATTTTTTGAGACCCTCATGATAAGCAAACACTTCCATGGACGGTTCAGTGTATGGATTGTAGGCTGGCTTGAAACGTAGCTTTTGTATTCCAAGACGAGAGAAAAATTCCTTCATGATTCCAATCAAATGACCCAAAGTAATGCCTCGATCAGCTACAACTCCCTCAACCTGATGAAACTCGGCTAAATGAGTGGCATCAAGGGTCTCATTTCTGAAAACTCGATCAATTGAAAATAGCTTTGTGGGTACAAACTCCTTCTTTTGACCTGTAAAATAAATCATTTTAAACTCATGTACATGATGTAAAATTTTAACCAACAAACCAACAAAACAAACATACCAATTTCGAACAACATTCGAGCACTAACAGCCGTAGTGTGAGTTCTCATAACATTTTTCATTGTCTCTTCCTTTTTCCATGTGGAACCATATCCCGCAGAGCCATAACTTCCACCTTCATGTGCAGCCTTGACCTTATTCATAAAATCTTCCGGAACCGAATTACAACTGGACGGTTGTGACACAAAGAATGTATCTTGTGCATCTCGAGCAGGATGTTTTTGGGGGACAAACAAGGCATCAAAATTCCAGAATGAGCTCTCAACAAATCGGTTAGTCGGCATCTCACTGAATCCCATTTCAAACAGAACGGATCTGAATTCTGCACGGACCTAAATTTAAAAAAATTAAACCTCTATTCAATAATGATATTTCTTTAATTATACCTTCATCAACGGATGCAAATGTCCAGCAGGAATGGGTGCCCCAAGAGCATCAAAATTATACGTTTTAAACTTTTTAATCTTCCAATCCCCACTAGCAATCATTTCTGGAGTCAATTCTGTTTCCAGTTTTTCAATCACCGTAGTAAATCCTTCCCCTCTTCTTACTACCATATAAACCACAGAATTTTGAACCAACAGCTTCCTCTTTTTAAATTCAGTCAAAGTTGCGTTATCCAGGTCATCAGTTTTCCCTTCAGCAACACTTTTTAGCAGTTCTTGAACCTTTAACAATATACAAAAACCATTTAGCACATCAATCCACCTCCACCTCCACCAACCCAACCCTCCTCACCTTATCTTGAATCGACTCCTTCAATCGTACCACCCTATTAGTATTTCCTTCCTTCAAGGACTGAACCCATCCTGCCTGCATCCCTTTACTCATCCCAATTTTCCCATTAGCTCCCATAATTTTCATCAACTCTGGCAACAATATTCCCTCTGGCCCTGGAGGTACTGCTGCAAATAAGGCTGCTTCATGACTTCCTTTAACCACAATCTCTTTCCCTAATAATAATTACATTATTAATTATTAATCATAATTATTTCAAGAAATATTATAATAATTCCCAAGAAATAATCGATAATCTTACCTTCTGATGTAAGTTCAGTACGGACTTTACTCTTTTGTTCAACTTGAATAACATTTCCAGCAGATTGAATACTTTTAATTGCTCCAACAATTCGTTGATGGTCTTCTTCCCATTCGATGGCCAATTGTAGACTATCCACTTCTTGAGTGTGGTTCAAATAAAATAACACCTTATCCACTAAAGGGTTAGACATTTTTAAAAACTCCTTAAAATTTCAAGATATTTATGTTAATTTATGCAAAAATTGCATCACGTTCCTTTATTCGTTCCTCTCCATCTGCTCCCGTCTTCTGGTTGTGTGTGGAGGTCTACCGAACCGACCTTAAAAATACCGCTCTCCTCCTTAGGGATACCAGATATAACTTTTGCATACACTTTTTAGAGTGAGGAACCATGTAATTTATTATGGGATGTATGCAAATTACGACAAGAGAATTGTTTTGTTTTACATCATTACTAATAATATTACCTTTAGTTGGTGTTGTAATGTAGTAAAATCTACATTTCTTTCAAAGAAATTGTTGGTAATTTCAATTTTCTCTTGTTATTATACCATGGATATAAGGGATATGATGCATCAGATGAATTTGATAAGATTATCTGCATTATTTATTTCAATAATTGTCTGATTCATTCATTCATGAAATTGTTTGTCTCATCTGAATGAAAGATATGATAATGTGGAGGTAAATATTATTACAATAGGGTGCAACTGGGAACAAAGGAAGGGGGGCATAAAAAGTGTGGGGTATGGAGCTCGCCCGCAATTGTTTGAATATTGTTTCAGCATTTCAAATGTTCTAAACCTTACATCATAAAGTGTTTCATTTCAACACTAACTTTTCACCATTTCAACTTTAAATGTTCTCAAACATTTCAAAGTATTCATCATTTTAGCTTCATCTGTTCCAACAATTCAGCAATTACAATTTTGTTTCATTGCAAGCAATGGGCGAGCTAAATAAGTTGAGTGGGTTGTGTTAAATCCTCTCCTACTAGACTGACTCATTCATACTGATACTACCCACTCACCCATAGTCTACTTGACTACCTCCTCCTATGATGGTAATTCTCTAGTAAAATTATTGAATTAATTATTCTATTATCTATTAATGAAGAGTATTAGATGGTGGACTACTGGAGTGTTGTGGTTGTGGTTGGTGAACTAAACATTTTCATACATAATAAATCACCTCATTAATTTCTACACTCATCCACCTCTCCTCTTCTCCTTCCTTCCTTACTACTACTGCCACTACTACTATAATTGTGTGTTTTGTTTTGTTCCATCTTCTTATCTTATCTCCTAACTCAACCTGTTGTCCTCTCTCTCCTCCTGTATTATATTGTCAGTATTAGTAATTGTATGGTGGTAATCCTTCCTGTTGTTAACCTAAAGATAACTATAGGGACCACCATCTTCTCATTTATTCTACGCAATCTCAGGTAATTGTACAATTTCACTCTTAAAATGATTTAATAATATCAATATTTGGAAAATTAGTGTTTCTTGCTAATTTTATGATTTTTCTAATTAGGTGGATGTTATGGGGGACTGAGTTGAATCTGGGGGACAAAGAAAGGACTTTCTTCTTGAGGATAGTTTTGTATCGACATCTTAATTACCTGATTGATGACTGCTGACTACTAACGACAACCACCCAAGAACCACGATACGATTATTAAAAAGGACAAAGGAGGAATGAACATGCCTATACGTGCAGCATGTTGAAAAGCAAATTAAAGGCCGCAGTAGTAGAGGACAACGGATTTTTTTACTTGAACCAACAAAACGACTGCGACAACTACTTGGCGAATGTTTCATGGTCCTTTTTTACTTTGCTGAGCATAATCACTACGTCCAGTATTAGTAGAGACCCACCCCAAACACATTCACTTATGCACAACCTTATCCGAAGAAATGCAGTTCAATACTCGATTGGGTATTGTTGGAGCCTGTATTTGCTTGGTATTCTTGATTCACTGTTTTTGGCCAGCTAGTGAAGGTAATGTTTAATTATAGGTAGGTAGAGCATTAATTATTTAAGTAACTGAATTGCTTTGCTTTTTTTAATATTAAAGAGGATCCAGAAGCAAGACTTCTCCGTCATTTAGTCTCAATAGAAGCACAGATCCGACATTATGAGTCAACCCTGTTTTCGTTACAGAAGGGGATTTTTCTGCTAAAGGAATCTGGAAATGTTGAGGGTCAGTCACAGCCACTGCCACAAAAGGACAACCAAGGGCTGGCAAAATTGTTCAATATGAAGCGGTTAAAAACCCCTAGCGTTTTTGATGCTCTCCCTCACCTATTGGACTACGAGGAGGCTCTTACTCCAGCCTTGACCTTGGGGAAGGAACGTGAAGGAGGTGGGTTGGGTTGGGTTGTTTATTTGCCGGTTAGATAAATAATGCATACATGTATTTTTCACAGTGTCCATCGTCATTGGTATTCCCACTGTCAAACGACCTACACAATCATACCTGTTACCAACCCTTCAGAATTTAATCGGATCAATGCTTCCTGACGAGAAAAATGACACTTTAATCATTGTTTTTATTTCGGAACTGGATGTCTCCTTTGTTGAAAGCACAGTCAATTCCATAATACGTCAGTGAGTGGATATTATTACATGTCAAGAATTAATGTTTAGAGTGGGGTCTCCAATTATGATGATATGTTTTTTATCTAGATTCAAATACGATGTGGATTCTGGTCTTATAGAAATCATCGCTCCTTCCGCTAGTTTTTACCCTGACCTTAAGTCAATTAAAAGTACCTTGGGGGATTCTGATGAGAGAACACGCTGGCGTACTAAGCAGAATTTAGATTGTAAGACTTCATTGTAACAGAATTTAGAGAAGTAATAGATCTTAATATGAATTAATCTATAGACGCTTACTTAATGATGTATGCAAAAAACCGTGGACAGTATTTTGTTCAGTTAGAGGACGATGTCCTGACTCGGAGAGGATTCATTACAACTATGAAAGATTTTGCATTGACGACCACAATGAAGTCTCGTGACTGGTTCATGCTGGATTTCTGCCAACTTGGATTCATTGGTAAATTTCTATTTCACTATAATAATATTGCTTATTTATATGAATGAATGAAATGAATGACATCATACGACCATGAATGGTTGTATTGTTGTTGGATATACAAGTGAGAGTGAAAACAAACGATTGTGTATAATCAACAAAAACAATTCAAAGTATTGATTTCTACACGAACGAACAATTAACCGTGATTCATTTTTCTAGGAAAGTTGTTCCGAAGCGCTGACTTGTGGATTCTGGTTGAATTTATTCTTCTTTTTTTTAAAGACAAGCCTGGGGATTGGCTTCTGTCTCACTTTTTCAACGTCAAATATTGCAAACTAGATTATAACCATGTACGGGTCTATTCTTTAATACTCTTGTGATAATCCACATTCTTCAATATTTCCATGAAATAATGTAGAAACGGTGCCTTCGAGAATTGGATAAACACTGGATTCACTTCAAGCCTTCGTTGTTCCAACATATTGGAATGATCTCCTCTTTAAATGGGAAAGTGCAGAAATTAAAGGTAACCTATACGTAACATTTGTATAAAACGCTTCTGACGAAATCTTTTATCTCAGTTTCTCTTAGAATATTTATTATTTTAATTATTAACTGATTTGATTTTGAACCAGGATCGCCAATTTGGGAAACTTGAACTCTTCACGAGACATTCTAACCCTGATGCTGTGGTAGAAACTAGTATTAAACATTACGGCAGGTTTTCCTTGGAGAAAGCTTACAAAGGCATGAACTTCTTCTGGGGATTGGCCCCTCAAGCCGGAGACACCATCAACATCAAATTTTTGACGCCAACTTGTTTACGAAGGTACATATTATATTTAATTCTATTATGATGTACTGCATTGACTAACTATGCATTATCAAAACAAACAGGTACAGATTTGTGAGTGGAAATGCCGAACATCCTTCAGACAAGTTGCATAATGCAAGTTTTGAAGTTCAAACAACCTCCACTAGTTTACAGAAGAATTATATAAAGACGGGTGATGGTTTCACTATTTTAGGTAGGGATATGCAATTATGAAAGCAGTATTATCATACGAATTCTGTCCTTCATCTCTGGTGGCAGCTAATTTCATATCATTATAGTTCCCGTAGCTTTTGTGGTAATTTATGAAATTGTTCCTGTTTGCAGATGAATTTGATGACCTAGGAGTGCTTGATGGACGTATTGAGTCTGATTTATGCCCAATATCTGCCGTCCGAATTACATTAAAAAACTCTAGTGACTTCTGGGTGATTCTCAGTGAGGTACGAAGCCTATGTCTAATCATATCAGCCGGTAGTTAACGGCGAAACTCTAACCGTAATCTAACCGTATTTTTCATTTTCAGATACTTTTAGAAGTATCGTAACAAACTACTTATACCAAGCAAGCTTGGCCAATATGTGATTATGCAACAGCTTCAATCAAACGAAGATTTACTGAAATTTTAAAGGTGCAAAAAGTACTTGTAGTTTTCTGCAGAGATATTTATAATCAATGAATGGAGATTGCATTTAAGTTGTTTTACACAACTGCTGTGAACTGAAATTTCATCGAATTTATATAGTTTAGTACATTTCTCTTTCTCCAGATTATTAAGTGACATTGGATGTGAGTCCAGACAAAAGCATTGCATTGAATGCTTGCTTTCTCATCTACTTATACGTATTCTGAATAGACTGTTACAGACTTACAACTGAAATTTACCTAGTATTACGTAACATTCCTTGTTTCTTATGTTAAGCAAAAGTAAATTATTTTTTGTTCTAGTATTTTTAGCCAAATGTCTGCGATGAGCTTGAAAAGTCTGTGAAACCAACCGTAGAATAGTTGTAGAATAAAGAATTCTATATGTCAACGCAAACTATGTTGATTTATTTCGTTTATTGTAACGTACGGACAATATCAAAGAGAACATTATGCTTGCGAGCGATTTGGTTATGTATATTGATGCTTATATTATTATTGAGGCACAAGGACACATTTATCATGAGCTCATTTATCTATTTCAATCTCTTCCTTCTTAAAAGTGCTTTTCGCTTATCTTCCTCTTCTTGCTTCCTCTGTTCCTCCAAGTCTTCTAGAACTCCTACAAATAAAATAAGTGGTATTTGTATTCCTGAAACGATAAACTTGATAATAACAATCAATATTATTCCTACTTACCCAATCTTAAAGTGTGTGCTTCTTCTCGCATTTGTTGCGCCACACTGGATTCCATGCATTCGTCATCGCTTTCTTCATTAACATACTTTCGCTTATTATAATTAAACATTTGTCCAATCATTGAACTAATATCTTCAGGTGGAACATCGGAATCATCAATAAAGTCGTCCATTTCAGAATCATATTCTTCGTCACTTTCAATAATTTGTCTTCCTGTAACATTTAAAAAGTAAATTAGGATTAATATGTGAAATGGATAGAAAAGTAAGTGAGGTGTGATTTGATCATAAGGCTTACCTCTGTGGGGTTTTTCCATTCTGTGAGGTGGCATATCAGGACGAAAATGACATTCAGGTTTTCCCCTGTCCGAAGGACGAGATCTAGGAGAAAACGAATTCCTTTCTTTTTCAGGATACGAGGCAGTGGAAGGCTGAACTTTTTTCTGATACTTAATACGACCATCTTCTTCATCCATATATCGCTGTTTGGAGGACTGACTGGAACTACTCGAATTTCTGCTTGCTTTTGCAGGAACTGCATCTCTACTGGAATGACCGTTGGGCTTTGTTATTTTTCTATTTTCATTTTCATTATATGAAGATGTTGGGTTTTTAAATTCTGAATGAGCAGAAGAAGGCTGAGGTTGATTGTTGGTGGTTGTAGTTGGCCGTCCATTGGATTTACGATTATTCTCTAATCCCGGCTTATCCTTCACATGGTGCTTTTGCAACGACGATGATGGGTTGACATGTGGTTGATAACTAGAGTTGTTATTAATTTCACGTTTGGCACCAAAAGCCTCCTGGGGTTTGGTAGGCTTCACCACATCAACTTTTGGAACAGGAGCATTCATTTTCGGAATTGTCATTGTTGTACTTTTAGATTTGAACGAATCTACACTTTTCACCGGAGGAATACTGCTCCCCAGCTTTGAGGAAGGCTTCGCTGCAGCATTTCCAGCAAATGCAGCCGCAGAACGTTGTTTTAATTCTTGTTCTTGAAGATATATTTTCTTTTCTTTCGCCGTCATGGGACGCCCAAATTCAAACTCAGGTCCTTCTAAAGCTTCCTTGGTCGGTTTCATTATTGGAATAGGCACCTTGGATTTCTCTTCTGCTAATCGTAGCAACGTATCATACCCAGGTGGAGGTGGAGGAAGTTTTTTCTTTGGTTTCGATTTATCTTTGTCCTTTGCAATATTTTCGAGATTACTTTGATTATTATGCCTATGATGATGACCTGTATCTGGCTCTTTCTCTGTCGATGATTTCTTAATTTGTTGAATCTTAGGACCATCCAATTTACTTCTACAAGGTATAGACGTCTTTTTTGCGTCAGCTTGATATTTTTCCAACATTTTGTTATACATTTCATTCGCATATGTGGAAGTGTAACCATAATCATCTTCATCCGGTTGAGTTTCACTGGCTAAATTAAAAATAAAAATGTTTACATTTAACTGCTCCCACCAACAACTAAACTGCTTATGTAAAACCTTATATATATTCCAATTAAAATACCTTGTTCATTACAAGCTTCACTCAAACATTCTCTGGCATCCTCAATGACAGACTTATTAGCAGATTTGGTCATATTAATCATCCTTCTGACACGTGATGTAGCTTTCCTATCTTGATTTCTAATGTTCATAAGTTGTTCCCTTTTTCTATTTGCTTCCTCCTTCCTTTGACGTTCTTCCTCCTCCTTCTTTTCTAAAAACTTTTGAACCCCCACCTTCAATTTTACTTGCTTGGGGTCCATTTTCTTTTCTTTATTTAAACGATGCTCCAGTCGTTGTAACTAGTGCAAAATTATACAAGTGTCAAAATTTACCCAAATTTACCATAATTTCCATCAACTCACCTCCTTTTGTTTACTCTTTGAATTCGCCTCAGCCATCGAGATGAGGTCCATATAGCCCAGAGTTCCGCTCATGATTGATGATTAATTTCCAAGGTTGACCTTGGCTCTAACTAACTGAACTGACTGACTGACTGACTATGGCTTTGACCTTTGACCTATTGTTTCACAATTACGTAATTCAATCTCTACAAGTTTGCTAAAATTCCCTGCATTTATTATCCACCAACTTTTCCCTCCACCACCCCCACTTTTTCAATTAATTCCACTATTCAAACCAATTGTACTAAACTATATCCAACTAATTATATCTAACTATATCTATGTCAAACCAATCTAAATCAGTTTGGATTAAAATGATTGATTTCACTAAACCCCACATCACTGAATCATTTAAAAATTATGTCAATGAATAGTAGAGCAAGGATTAACTAGACTAATTCTCTAAATAAATTCTAAGTTTTTTAAGTAAACTTTCTCCCTAATGAATGAATGAAATCTAGCGCCTAGAAAAGTCTCTTTAATTTCTTCTACAGTCCCTTTCACCTTTATTATATATATTTCTTTGGATCAAAAAATGATCATCATTGGATGGTTTTCCTTAATTATTTTATTTAGTAAATACAACTTAAATAGAAAGAGGTCCTTTAGTCAGATGAGAGAGAGAGAGATCAGCAGAGTCAACTTTACGTGAACAATTTTGTAGATTTTCTTTGCTGCTCTCTCTCGATCGTTTATCTGCTTTTATCAATTTACTATGAATTTACTATCTTTCAAACCTTAATTTGGATCAAATTCCAACATTTTTTGCCAACTTTGTTTAATATGAAATGACTACTCATATCATCCAATCAATTATATGCTGAATTGAATATCTAAAAATTCTAGTCAAGTCACCACCACGGTCATTCACTCACTCATTTCGTACCTTCAAACATTAGAAATGTGTAATAAATTAATTATTACATGTATAATCTTGCAATATAGTGGGTGGTTGGTGGGGGGATCTGTCATTCATCCAAACTGTCCCACCCCACCACTTTTTTTAAGGATCATTCCTAATTACTACATGAGACATTTATATGTATTAGTACTTTTCCTCTCATAATCTCATGAAAAACCCCATTCATCATGTCCTCCTTTCTCTGCATGGCAATTAATGCTAATAGAGGTCCTTTAATCCTTTAATCCCTTCCTTTAACAATCCCTTCCTTTGCTAAATGTATGTGCATGTATTTCAATCAAGGTATTATATATAAAGAAGCCAAAAAGGGTCTTTTTTACTCTGTTCTTGGTATATATTTACACCAGAGGGAGTGTATTGTACATGGTAAAAGCTCTTTTTACCAGCTTCGTTATTATTAAAACACTACTACACTTGCCTATATCATGGAAGAGGATAAAGCAATGGCCTATATTGCTTTGGGGATTGGGCTGGCCAAAGCGTTTAAACGTAAGAAGACAAGGTACTGCTGCCTCCTTTACTTATTCACGTGAGGGTGAGACAAAATCCTACATCAAACCCATTCTTTACCTAATATTTTACTACACTCACAGTCTCAAGTATTTAAGGTAAAATAACTAAAGGTGAG
This sequence comes from Folsomia inoculata, assembly GCA_034695825.1. Taxonomy (NCBI): domain Eukaryota; kingdom Metazoa; phylum Arthropoda; class Collembola; order Entomobryomorpha; family Isotomidae; genus Folsomia; species Folsomia inoculata. Next base: position 22,652 of record JAQIWQ010000021.1, on the reverse strand, counting down.
AGCAGTTTGGTTTGTTGATCATTCATCATCATCCATCGGCATCTGCCTACAGACGGATTCGTGTGACTTTTTTAAATTATTCAGTCATTCCATAGTCATTCATTCATCAGTCAGTAGTAGTGAATGTACTTGATGATAGTATGAACCACAACTTCAACTCCAAATTGGGGTCCCCAATAATTGTGCAATAATCGGAAGGAACTATATATAAAGGGGGTAGTGGTAGTGGTAGAGGTGGCATAAGCAAAGGTGACTCGTTTAGGTTGTTGTTGACAGAAATTATGATCCACCTCCTGATGAAGGTCTTTTAATCTAACCAAATATATTGTGATAAGTGACATATTTCTCACAAGTGTTATCATTATGGACTTTACCTTTCACCTTGGAGGAAGATCTTCTGGAAGACGTAATAAGGGGTCCGGTGGTGACAATGGTGATGGGGGCAGCAATACTACTTCCACCACCACCACCCCCATGATGGTAGCTGAAGAGTATGACCCTTCCCAACCATTAGATTCAAGTGAAGAAGAAGAAGAAGCACCAAATGCTACTCTTAATTTCGAAAAAAGCAACAATTTAACCTCCTTCAACTTTGTTCAAGGTGGTTTTATATCCAATAACTTGGACCTTCCTGCTTATCCTTCACCAACGTCAACGTTACAATCCAGTCCCCAGCAACAGCTACAACCATCCCCACAAAGACTTTCCCACACATCTTTTGTAAGTGTGACAACAAATAATGACACCCCAGAATTGGACCTTAGCTCAATTCCTATGCCATCAGACGAGTATCGTAGACCAACTATTCAATTTTCAATACCAACAAGGCATCGTCTCATGTCTATCAGTACTCTAATCAAGAGGCAGAAGGGTGTCATGAAAAAGGCCGATAAAGGGAATGGGGGTGGACTGAACTTTAATTCGGAAGTTTCTAAAGCATTCCAAAAGGGTGGGGGTGGTGGTGGTGATGGATTGGAATTCTCCTCCTCACAGGATGGTATCGATCCTAACGAGGAGGATTATGATAAACCTAAAATGTCATTAGTACACGAGATATTTGGATCGGATGATGAAGAACCTGACAACGATTTGAGAGAGGATAGTGGTGGTGGGGATCTTTCTCAAGGACCTACTGCAGCTCTTCCTTCAGAAGATTTAGAGGAGGATGACTTTGTTTCTAATGATGTAATGCTCCTCCCACCACTTGGATCGGAGGAACTTAGTAGTTTGCTAAGTGCCCGGGGGACAGAAGACGGCAAATGGAAAACGGTTGCGGAAACTGTCCAAGAAAATCTACCCCTACGTCAAAATAGAACAATATTAGAACAAGAGTCACTTGTAGAAGGGGTGGATATTAGTAATTCAGCAACTACACCACCATTATTTGCGGATGACATCATTATTTCAATTAAACCTTCTTCAGAACTGTTGGGGAATAGTAGTAGTAACTCTCCAGAAATTGCAATAGTTGAAGAATATGAAAATCAAGAGTTGCTGTTACAAGAAGAGGAGAAAAGCTTGGAAAATGAAGATTTAAGAGGAAAAGAGAATAAACAGATTGTTTTGGAATGCGTCTCAGATACGGATGACGATTTTGAAGTCACCTTCGTTGGGATGGGCAGAGCTAATTTGGTAGATTTACGACAAGGGCGTCTATCACGTAGAAATCCCTCAAGGAAAAAGTCAGACTCACCCGTTAATGGGTTTGAGGAGGGGGAAATTGTCGAATCCGACAAGAGAAAGAATAAACGAGATAAGAAGAAAAAGAAGACTAAAAAGAGAAAGAGGAGTAAAGATTCAAGGGTCAGTGGTTCTACTAAGGTCAATTCGGAGAGATCCAGATCGTCTGAGAGGGCCGATTCTGTAGAAGAGAGGAATAAATCTCTGTCTGACAGTGATAAAGAAGTTTCATGGAGGAAGCCTAAACTTACCAAATCAAGAAATTATAGGTAAAACACTTAATTTCGATAAATTAAGGGGAGAATAGAATGTTTTGCTAATATATTTGTACATTTTCGTTTCAGGAATGGAAAACGTGAGTCAGAAGAGAGGGTGGCTGGTGATCGAGATCGAAACTTGGAGAGGGATGATCCACCTACTCGTAGAAGAAATAGGAGTAGATCTCTGAACCGGTATTCATCTTCATTTTCTGCATTAAAGAACAAATCACGTCGCCGACGATCTATTTCTAGACATAGATCTAGGAGTAAAAGTGTCTCAAGAAGTCCACTGTCTAGAAGAAACAATAGATCCAGAGGCCCCAAACGTACAAGAAGGGATGGATCGTCGTACCGCAGCAGAAGTTTTGGCTCTAATCATTCATCCCCATCTCACTCCCGGTCAAGGTTTTTATTCCGAAATAAAGTTATTCTGTATATCATCGAAGGTAATTTATATTTGATCATAGGTCACTTACCAAACGGAAATTTAAGCGACACCATTCTCCATCCCCGATGTTAAAGCATCATAGACATAGATCCATCAGCTTAAGCCCTGTGAGGCCATCAAATAGTCCTAGTAGACCACGTAAAAGCAATAGAAGTGTGGATGTCCATGCTGAAGAGAAGCTCGACAAAGCTTCCGACAAAACTTCTCCAGTAAGCTCAGCACACAGTGCACGGAAGCTCTCAAAATCAGACGCTTCTGCATCTGTATCTGAAGACAGTAAAAAGAAACCCAAGAAAGACAAAGTTGTACCGGTAGTGTGTGAAGATGCAGATAAAGAAAAGAAGAAGAAGAAGAAAAGACGGGAAAAGTCTCTTTCTCCAGTAAAAGCAATAGTTGCGGATGGGGATAGTATTGTAGTAAGCCTCAGTTTTCAAAAATCAAAAGAGGAACCTACCAAATCCTTGAAATCTTCAACAGCTCACAATAATCGTTCTAGTGATATTGAAAATCGTGGTAACAATAACGCTGAAAACTCCGATGAGATAGAACCCCCGGTTGTCAACTACAAACCAACTCCTCGAAAGGGCACGATACTCATTAATTTGAATTCTTCTCCAAACCACGATAACGAACATAAGAAATCACCAGATGGATCACCATCTGAGGAAAAATCGGACCGTGATGTGTCTAAAAAGTCTCAGGAAGACGAGCAAGGTCAAGATACGAAATCCGACACAGATTCAGAATCAACTCGTCGTACAGATGGGCATGGACGGCTCGATTTTGTTTCTTCTAGTCATGAAAATTCAGTGGACAATACTCATAGTGGATTTTCTTCCACTCCGAAAAAATCCGACTCCCCCCCTGAAAAATTGGCCTCAGCTATTGCATCCAGAAACAGTCCTTACAAGTTTGGCGAATTCTTTGTCACTTCGACTTGTGACTCTAAATCTATGAGTCCTTCCTTGGACATTTCGAGCCCTAAAATTCTAAAACCAAACGAACTTCCTGAATCTTCATCAGCTACTCAAAAATCAACTCGGAATTCCCCCTTTGAAAATCTACGTTCCAATTCTGGCAACGAAAATAATGGGCCTGAAAAACCAGAGACCCCCTCTCCTGAAATTTTTACCCCTTCATCAGCTAAACCACCTCCTACTATGAAACCAATGATTGGAAATATTCCGGGGTTGTTCCCTTCAGGATTTTCCGTATCTAACTCCACGCCTTCCGTAATTATCCCAGCCCCACCAAAAATTGTCCCAAATTCTGCCCCTTCAAGTTTGATAAATAACCTGGTTAGTGTAGCTACTGCATTGTATGCTCCACTTTTAGCTGCGAAACAACCAAACCAAACTACAAACTCGGGGTCGTTAAGACACAATCAATCCAATAGCAGCGCATCAAAACATGGTCGAAACAACGGGCAAGGTGAAACGGATTCACCCTTCTCCCCCAATAGCAGTGATGGAGATGATTTATTTGAACCACCTTCTGGCGACGGAAGTCATGGGAAGGAGCAGGGCAATTTTAGTAAAAAGAACTCGGGTGGAGGTGGAGATCAGGCACATAATAGATTATCGGGGCCTGCTGGAAATTCTACAAACGCAAAGTATGGAAATGATAGTAAGCGCTCACTTTTTGACTCGTTGTTCGCACCTGCAACTCAAAAGCCTTCAGTGTCTTCCAAGTCCCATGGGAAGCAGAAAAAAGGCTCTCGTGACTCCAAACGAGGAAAGCATAGAAGATGTAAGACGGCATGATTAATTAAACTACTCGATTGGCTGATTGACATGCTAATTTTAATAGTTTTTCAATTTTCAGCATCCAAGAGAACGGATGCAGATAAGAATGGAGAAATGGAAATGAATTCTCGCTTAAACGAGGATGTTCCAAATTCTGCCGTTGCTTTAAAAATCAACGAAAAGGTATCATTGCACTTTTTACCACTTTATAATGAGTTTATGCCTCATTTGTAATAATATTCTCATCCACTTGCTTCTAGTATCTCAAGAAACTGAACCGACAAGAAAGGGTGGTGGAAGAAGTCAAATGTTCACTTAAACCACACTATATTAAAAAACATATTACCAAGGAAGAATATAAAGATATCCTAAGAAAGGCTGTGCCAAAAGTAAGTGGTGTCTTAATCCTTGCAAATTTCGATAAACCCAATGGTCTTTACAATACAGTAATCATCTTTATAGATATGTCACAATAAATCTGGGGAAATCAACCCTCATAAAATTAAAGAACTGGTAGAAGCCTATGTCAAGAAATACAAAAAGTCTCGTAAATCAGATGGGAAGATTTCCTGAGATTCAAAGGGCTATAATATAATAAAAGTTATGTCGTTACATTTTAAGTAGTTTCTAGCAGAGGGAAGGACAACGGTCAATCGCAATCGTCCAGCTCTATTCAGCAATTGGATTTTAACTATGTTTTTAACAAGAGTATTATAGCCTATCTATTATCATAACCACGCAATAAATGACTAGCGTTTTATATTTTAAATTACTTGTGTATAGTGTTTGCTGCATTTCAACCCATCTGCATAGTTTTGGGAAATGATATCATGAAAAATAGTAGACAAACGTTAGTTATTTCTTCTTTATATGGACATTATTTTTATTTGAATTAAAAAAAATTCTCACAGCGAATATTTCAAAGGCATAGCTACAAAAAAGAATTAGTTATTATATAGTTATTATCATCACTAATATGTATATCAATACCAACTTGCTCAAAATGCGAAACAAAATTACTTTACTACACATAAATAAATAAATAGTATGGCTAACGTTAATACGGATCAGTCAAGTTAGATGCAACGCGACTTATTAATGCAATAGGTACTTATCTACAGTATTGGTTTTTCAGTAAAATGTTAACTTGTGCAATTGCATATCTTGGTGAAATATAGCTTGCACGGGTTCTAAACCAACTCAATTAATTAATTACATAGCAAAAGTCTCACTAGACAAATTATTCATCAACTTTGGTGGTCTGGTAATGCATAGGTTTATCTAAATGCCACTGATTTCATTATTACTACAATCTTTAATCTATCCAGCATATTGCACCATTCATTGTCATGATTAACAAATCGCCTTATAAATTATCAAAAAAGGCACACTAAATTTCTCGATAAAGTATAGGCTTGGTGTATGAAAATTATCTATTAATTACTGGTTATTATTGATTTTGCAAATGCATTCATTGCAAACCAGCAGGATTATTAATCAGAAATCAAAGTTAATGAAAATAGTCTTATTGTCAGGCAATTGCTGTAAATGCAATGTACAAAAGCAATTCGTGATCTTGACTTGTGTGTAGAATAATTAGAGCAAACATTCTCTAATTGAAAAATAGAGTACTCTAATCCAAAATAGCATTAGTAGTTGCTTGCTGCATGATGAGCTTCAACATAAATGAGGTACATTGTCCGGTAACTGCGATTTCCTTTGTTTTCTAGTGGCGACGCCTCTGCATCTGTGTTTCTCACATACGTGTTGTCTAGACTTGGAATATATTGATAGTCCAACTATGCAATAGATAATTCAGTATTTAAGTGGTATAAAGGTCGTTTCTCATATCCAGTTGTTGTTGGCTATGTTTAAGGATGTCCTACTTTTCTTTAATTAATTACACATCGGATTCCAATCTGGAGCTTCCAGGAGAAGCAGGATAACCGTCCAATGATGTTGGGTCATCAGACGTGTACCTGTCCGACAAGTATCAATACATTTACGGCCATTCACAAAAAATATTGGATAGGTGAATTGAATTATAATCAAACCATACTCACCTCTCCATGTCAGCATGGATGGTGTTAAGAAGATGCGAATGTTGGTCCTTAATCCGGCGCAATTCATGCAAAATATCGTTTTCGTGCTGTATATCCTGGGGAGTTTTGTCTGCATCTAATATTTTACACCGAGTTTCACAAGAAATTCAAGACAATTTAAATTACAAAAGAATGCATGTGTACCACGAATAGTTAGTGAAGCTTCCAATTGTTCTTCCAATTGTTCTCTCCGAATTTCCAACTCCAATTCCTGTGCACGCACCATAAGTTCCTTCTCGAAACGGGCCAATTTAGTTTTTTCTCTAACAAGATTGAACCATTCTTCCATTATTTCGTTGTCCGTTCTTCCATGTTCATCTAAACCCAACGGTACAATTGTACGGTTAATTAAACATGGTCGGTCACTAATTGTATTCGATATTAAACAAACAAACTCACCAGTTTCTTCTCCTCTCAACTTCTTTTCAATTCTTACTCCTGTAGATTCTAACGTCCTCTGATCAGTTTCGATTGATTCCAGTTGTAATTGAATTTCTTCAATTTCTCTAGCCCTGAAAATGTAGCAGAAAAATTGTTGATCAAAAGTTATGAAAAAATATCTACAATCCAGAATCCACTAATACCTGTGTACTGCTCGCTTGGACCGTTCAACTTCGTGTGTAGAGGAGGGATGATTTTTTGTTCCTTGACGTCTTGATGACCCAGCAGCCATTATGGATAAAGTTGCCATATTCAGCGCACAAACATCCACCTCCTTTTGATCATCTGTCCCTTTCTGAACCTTAAACGCATTTGTAGGACTAGATGATAACCGCTGAATCATTAAATCTGGCTGAGCTAAATAAGCTGCAAAATCAGTCTTCGGCCTATTTCCAAAACTTTCTCGTTTGTTGCCATCTACGGAGTGCCCCGAAGGAATGGGAGATACAACGGATTCTCTTGATTTTGACGTTTTCTTTTCCTTACTTTGCAACAACTTTGGAGTTAGTTTAAACAGAGAGAACTTGTCTTTGGTAGGAGATATGATGCTGGATGATGAAGTGGAGGTGGTTAAAGATGTTTGACCCGTGTTTGGTGGGGATGATTTATCACCAGTAGAGTAATGAGGGTTACTACTGCTACTGCTGCGACTAGTAAAGAAATCTGACACTGTTTGTATTAAACTCCTTCGACGATCCCGATCCTTCCCTTTCCTCCCTTTGTTCATCCGAAGAACTACATCCCCATTGCTGCCCCCACTAATGTCTGGAACGCTAGTCCGTCTCCCGCTTACTGATAGTGGACATGTATCATCAAGTAGTGGATCAGAACTAAACGCTTTAGACTTGTTGGATTTGGTGGCATCAGAATTGTCAATCGAGTGTCGAGAATTTGGAGGAATGTGATTAGTCGGAGCCATGAATTGGGGTAAAATCACTTGGTGAGTGTGATTTTTAGCGTCCTTATCATTTAAATCCGTTAACGTCAACGTATTGGATCGGGGCCTTATTTCGTTTCTATTCCACGTATCAGGTTCAGAATGTGGTTGAAAACTCATCGTCATTATGGATGAGGATGGTTGGCTGGAATGACCGTAGCCCGAATCAGAATAATCTTTTGAAGAATCAGAGTATACACTTCGTGACTTTTCTGCAGACCGTTGAGCACATGGCTGATCCCTAGATCGAAGTCTGAGATGAAGGTTGATAAAGTCATCGCCAGGTTCTTGATCTTGATGAATTTCTGTTGTATATGGAGATACAAGAAATGGATTTTTTATTGAGGGGGAACGAATTGGATTGGGTATTTGCGAATGTTCACCGATTGGTGGATCAGTTTCATGCGCTGCAGATATTACTGGAGACTTAGACGCTATACTTTGGGTTTTGTGTGGTTCAAGTCCTTTATCCGCATCTTGCGAAGGTATATAGTCGTTTAGGATTTGTAGTTCAGAACACTTAGGTAAAAGATTGACGAGATTCGGCATCGATCTGCAAAACAGTGGATTTTGTGTTGTATAACCAACTTCGTTGTTTTTAATAGAATTCATTGTTGGATAAGGGAAGCCTTCGGAGTTTACAGAGGCCGGTGTATGAGGCTCTGTTTTTGATTGAGATGAACTGTTGAATGGCCCATCGAACCTGGGACGGTGTCTAAATCGAGGTGAACTTGTAAATACTGGCTCATAAACCGCACATTGAACAGTTTGGCTGTTTAACAATGCCTTTGCTGATTGAGACCCGGAAGAGTTTTCTGAATGGGTATTGCTGTTACTTTGGGATTCTGCCATTGGTTTATGTGGAATATCGTGATCTTGACCACTTGAAATGTCTGACGAAGAGTTGTGGAGGTAGGGTGTATTATCCTTGGACCTATCGCCGCATTCTTCAGATGTATTTCCATCCAGGTATTGAGATGCATCTGAACTAAAGCGTGAATCCACCTCCTCGTCGCCAGATTTTTCAAGATTGAGATCAGAATGAAGAGAAGTGCCAGAAGAAGATCCTTTAGAGTTTTTACGAATAGTTTTATCTGGACTTCGTCTTATTCTACCCAAAACCATGGATCGAATCAAATCGTTCTGTTTCACTCGTTCTTGGCGAATCTCGTGTAATTTTCTTGTTGTTGCAGGGGATCCAGCTGAACGATTGCTGCTATCATCCATGGACGTAGGGAGACTGGGGGGCCCCTGTCCACATTCCAGGTTCGGGATGCCAATATCTCCATCAAAATGTGAGGTTGAAAATGCAACGATGGTGGGATCAATAACATTCGGTTTTGTTGATTGAGTGGAGTATGTGGAATACAGATCGTTGTTCCTCAAATGAGTAGATGCTCCTCGGGTTTTACGATAGTCTAAGGAATCTCTTGCACCAGAAAATGGGACCACTCTTTCAAAAGAGGGAACATTACCTCTGGTGGTCATTGCAGGGTTAGAAGAAAAAATGTCGTTATGAAATTTGACTTCTGCAGGAATATTTATTCCCTGCTTCAAACTATCAGATAGCTCTACCTCCGAAGTAGAATGGTCTTGAGGATCTCTTGTGGATGTGGTAGACCTTTCGTCATCTTCCGAGGGGGAGGTTATAGGAGGACTTTGGCTCTCCGGACGACACCTTGGTGCACAATTGATATCCATAGGTGGCTTAGAAATTGTATTTTGTTGTATTCTTCCTCCTACCGGGAACTGTATAATCTCGTGTTTTTCTCCAATCTCGTCACGATCATGATACTCTTCCGGGCTACTTCCACCATCAATGTCAGCAAAGTCTAAGGTCTCCAGATCAAAATTTGATTTGATTTTTAAAGGACTGTCGTGTATTTTCTGATGCGTATGTTCTTGCTTTAATTTTCTGGGCCCATGTTTTCTTCCTATCGACCTTCGCTTAGTTGCGCTTGCTGCACCCACTACTTTTTGATCAGCAACGCTGTCTTCTTTGATATAATCTGACATCTCTGTTTCTAAAAAGATTCCAGAGTTTAAAGATGAATCTGATGAACTCAAGGTTTTAGCCATTTTATCTGGAGGAGGATTTTCATTTTTAGATTGATTGGTAGTTTGAGTGACCAACTGCTTCGTAACGCCGAATTCATCTTCAATTTCCACCCGAGGAGGTTCATGTGTTACTCTGCAAGGAGGGTCATCTTCATCCAGGTCATCCAAATCCGAGTACGGCTCGGATCCCACCTCTGTATCACTGGTTTCCACCTCTTCATTATGCTTTTCAGGTTCACCTAAGGATGGAGATGGAATAAATTCGTTGGCATCAATAACCGTGTTGTTAGATCCAGTTTCTGAAGTACTGAAGGAAGGAGTATCAGACGTTGTCATAATTCCACTTTCATCGCTCAATTTCAAATCCGCAATCTCTGTGTCGGCGAATGTAGCGGAGAGATTCGTGTCACACTTTTCTTCAGTAGTTTCTGGAATCAAATCTAGTTTTTTAAGATCGGGTGTATCGTTGAAGTCTGCTGAATTACTCTGAAGAGAACTGATGATTAAATTAGTCGTATCTTTAAGAGTTTTTTCAGTATCCGCACTAGTACTTAGGCTGATAGGTTGGATGACTGTATTCCCATTATTTTGTTGAAGTGTTGCTACATTTGCATCATTCTTTTCAATACCCGATAGTATCCCTACAGCTTCTTGATTCATATTCATGCCCTGTGTAGATATCAAATTTCGATTCAATGGGATGGGCACAATGCTGGTTTTATTTTTTAGCTTGTCAGCACCATCTAAGAAAGCTTGCATCGTTGCGGAGGGTTTCGAAGCTGGTTGAAGTAATTTTTGTTGCTCAGAAATCATATCCAAAACGCTTCTAAATTGGTTTTGTGCATTGGGATCGGCCTTTCTGGTGTTCATGCAAATGGGTGGAATGTTCCCACCTTGTAGATACTTCGTTTTTAGTTCCAGTGAAACTTTTGAAGCTAAACGTTCTGGGTTACTGGACAAGGGCTCCCATTTCTTTGGCACTCCTGTAACAACTGGTAACTGCCTTTCTGGACCCCCTTTCTTCACAAGTTCAACATTATTATCGTAGTATAGGTCTCTAAATTTTGGATGGTGATGCGATCCTCGGGTCTCACTAGATTTAGCTTTTGGAGGAATGTGTTTAGCATGATTCATTATTGCAGCGTCCGTCAGTTTGGTAACTAACTGCTCTGGACCATCTACCACAATGTCAGGAATGCTTCCTGGGACACTATTTGGTGGATCTTCGGCAAATTCAGAGTCCGTTTCTATTTCTGTAGTACTGCCCCCGCATTCTTCTTCCTCCTCCTCTTCATACTCGTCGTCTTCATCCTCGTCGTCCTCATCTTCCTCTTCGTTTTCAGACTCATCCGCACATTCACCGTTTTCATCTTCTGAAGCTACTTCCGTATCCGAATCTGAACTTTCTGTTTCTTGTTGCTTGACTTGATTAACTGCACCTTCGTCATAAAAGCAGAATGTAGTTATTCCTAATATAAAAAGGATGATATGTTTGTTCAATACTCTAAAAATTAAGCTCACCTTCTTTGTCTGAATCTACCACAGCAATATTTGGAACTACCAGATTTCCTTCGGGGGTTACCTCCTCATCATCACTAAACGATACAAAGAAAACATCCATAACTACCTACTACCATCCAGTCCAGCGCAGCATCAAATTTCCTTCAGTCTATACAGGTTAGATTATGTACCTTAAATCAGATGCCTCATCAGAAGTGTTATCAGCATTGGAAGCTCCAAAATTTCGATCTGTCCATTCATCTTCATCCATTTCATTAAGGAGTTCTTCCTCCGAGGCAAAATCCACAGAGTTTTCAAACTCCACTCTTTCCGGAGTTGTACCTCTCTCATCCATTTCGGATAAAATCTTTGGAAACAATTGCACATTAAATTATTATTAAACTATAATAATAAACTCTGTATCATTCATGTGGGCTGAATAAGATAATTGACCTAATAAAAGACACTACATATAAGCAAAAGCATTTAATTGTGGTAATTGACTGACAGCGTACAACACAGTAAAGAAAACACAACACAGTAAAAATATAGGAAAAGACTCACCTACGACCTAGCAGAAGCTTATTAACTATACTGAAGACGTCAAAATAGAGAATGCATTCAATGATTTTTCTATGATGCGGATATGACGTCTTGTAATTTTAAAGTTGACCCATAATATATAGTCTGATCATAATGCATAAAGAAAATAATAATAGTAAAAGAAATAAAACAGGTAAAAAAAGTTTATAAACGGAAAGACAATGGATGATCGCAAAGCATATAGTGAAGGCGAATGCATCTGGAGATATCGTAGCAGGAATGCGCTCCAAAAGCTGTGGTCTTTATAGATGATGCTTGTCGTAGATCCTGCAACAAGACGGTTTTACGGTAGTGCAGTATTGAAAAAGGAAAGGTGGTGGACTTTAAAATGCAACAATAATGATGGTGGAAAAAAGTGATATGGTTGAACGTCCCACAACGTAAAAATAAGATCGATAGTAATTATCTTTCTTTCAGTTCAGTCAATGGCCGTCTACATTCTATAAGGCAATTAATGCACTACAAATCTAATAACAGTGGCTTAGCTTGAGAAAGAGCTTATAGGCCTATGATAAGATTGTCTAAAACGAAATCAGTCACTTCAGGAGGATTCACCAACAGAGAAATGACAAAATAAGAGAGGGCGAAGAGAACAAAGAAAATGGTTTCCACGCAGAAGTTATCATCACATGGGTGAATATTAAATGGAAGCAGGCCACCGGAGTGACTGACCTGCTGACTAGAAGGTCGAGTTCCAAGTAAGTTGTGCACTTCAGTCCCATATTTTACGTCTTCAGCTCGTCCAGTGTCAAACTTTTTCCAGCCGCACATTCGCACCGTTGTGTAATGAGGAGAACAATAAAATCGCTCTCCGTAACGCCCTTCTCGGTCGAAGACGTAGTTTCCTGTAATAAGGAAATAAATACAACCAGTAATACAACCAGTCAGCAACTTATAAAATCATTAATTTAGTAAAGCACAAACCTATTCTGAGGGATGTGTTACAGTATTCGCATCGAAAACAATTACGATGGAAAAATTTTCCTTCTGCAGTCATTCTTTCTACTACATAAACTCTTTCTTTGCAAAAGTGACACAAATCGATTCTTCCTTTCTTCGGCAACTCGAATGTTTGACGTGCCGTCTGTAAATTAATGGTTCATTTAGTAAAATGGAAATATAACTGTGTCCTACCTCCTAATTTTCTTAGTTATTACACACTTACGGATTGCTTTGGTTGAGATGTTTCAGCAATGTTTGTATTTGGCCTTTCCAATTTATGTATGAGTTGCTCAGCCATGGCAGACACTTTATTGCACCCACGTTGTCCAACCTTAAGTAATGATCCTTATTATTATCAAATTCCATTGTCATCATATGAAAATCGACGTACCTCTAGTGCATTGCCGTGTTTTAGTTGGTTCCCAAGTTTTTTGAAAGTCTCATCTAAAGCCTGTTCGTGCTGTTGACTAGAAGTAGTTGCGCCGTCCATTTTGCGTTTCATAGCGTCTCGCTGTTAGCAAACATTGAATTACGAAACAGACCTGTAACTACAAGTGTGACCAGTGGTAGTGAATCGTACCTTATCATCGTACGCTTCTCTGGACCATCTTGGGACTTTATTTTCTCTATCCTTTTTACTTGTAGAGACAGATTTGATTTCAGCCATTTTCTTTTCAATTAACTGTACGTTCCAGTCACTTTTCTCGATTTTACCAATCGCACGAATTAAATCTTTGGGTTTTTGTTTCTCCATTATTGTTCGACCTTTGAATTTTGCTTCCAAGTCTTTTGCTAATCCTGGCACCAATTTCTCGTCCGAGTGAGCTTCACTCAAACTTTTGCCGAACACGGGTTTGGACTCTCGACCCTGTTTAAATTATCATACGTTAGTTAACTTGCAAATAATAAAGCAGCACTTGCAAAACTACAACACGTCAACACCAAATCCATTGATGATAATTAAATAATATGATTCACTCAGGGTTGAGCAACAAGCTGACAATACTCATGCATGTACTTTCAATATTCCATTACATACGTTTGTTACATAAATCACACGCTGAGAAAATCGACGATTAAAACAGTTGTTAATTCTAGTAGTGGCAACAATTGAAACTTTCAGTCAAATTCTCACTGTCAATTTTTCCTCGAGAAATTTTTTTCGTTCATCAAAATCCGGCACTGTTTGTCGATAAAGATGTAATGATACATCCCGAAACTCGGTATCTTCCTCTTCTTCAATGGAATCTGAACTTTTATTTAACTGAAGCAGTCTCATACTCTTCAAAAAACGTTCAACATCAAACATTCGATCCTGCAGTTTGCGGCTTTCTTTTGAAACCATTTTTGCCTATATCCCATTAAATAACTTTCACGGGTTTTTGCGTTATTTGTCAACGTAGCGTATCAACTGGGAACTACCCATAACCATAAATTGATTCTTCACCTAACATCACAATCAATGCTTACCGATAACGTATTATTGGAAGTGAGCCGAATTTCTCCAGTGTTGCTTGCTACTCGAGAAGTTCTTTCATCACTGCGACGTTTTTTATGTTTTCGATAAGGTTCACTATCCGTTTCTCTACCAGAGGAGAGCCGCCCTTTACGCCCAAGCGTTTTGTCTGTAAAATTGTGTATTAAAAAATCAATCCCATTTGAGTTGAATTAAGTAAAAACTTACGAGCAAAATGGTGTTTTGCTGTGACCGCAACTCGTAGTTCTCTCAGGGCCTGCAAATGACCCGTGCTGTACTGTAAGTTTTCTTCCAGTTCATCTCCGCTTTCCTTTACAATCAATAAAAATATAATCATAAAATCATCCTAACTAATTAAAGAAATAATCAAACCTACCGATTTGAAATATTTTGTTTGAGGAATTTCACCCCGGAAAATTTCGTATACTTGAGACAAATAAGAAACAAGAGTTAAAAAGTCAGATGAGCCAAATTCGACCGAGTCATATCCGGTCATCACCTGAAATAAATTTTATATGTTAACATTTATTTTCGTCTGATTTCGTCTGATGATTGAACACCTTAACAACATCTTACATGTGGTATTCCATATTCATGATTCAAAATATCAAAAGCTAATTGATTTCTGAACGCTGCCTGAATATGTGGATCTTCATTTTCATCGGATGGAACGGGGAATTCAATCAGGTCAGGACGGAAGCGATGGATTACAGCACAAAGCATGTCGCCTTGTACGAAGGCCTCTCGGACATCAATAACTTCCAGACTATAACACACAACTTGTTCTCGTAGCCAGCTTAGCAATGAATCTATGGCAATCACGGAATCTATAAGATACCATAATAAGCACCTTATTAAAAGCCTGTTTGACATTGGATGAGGATTTTAAATGTATTTTACCTCTTCGGCGCTTTTTCGGTGCCTTATCCTCAACTGCCGCATCAGTCAAACCATCAGGGACATCAGGTATTAATTCATCCGCCTCGTACAACGATTTCACTTGAAATGGCATAACCAATCGAAGATTCAGGTTTGGATATCTGGTATGGGGATCTATCGTGTACGAGATGTGTTCTTTATGCAGATTTTCTGGGGTGGTTTGTCCTAGGAGTCGATAAATTGATTCTCTTTCAGCAACCACTTCTAACACAGATTTTAAGCCTCCCGTCCAACTCCTTAGCATCCAACAAGCATCGAAAGAACTTAGGAATCCACGAGCACAACCAGACCCAGTTGGCCAGAACGGCTATATTTTAAAATACATGTTTATTAGTAACTTATTCGTTTGAATTGTAATTTAACTTTTGAATACAAAATACCTCTAGCAAACTGTCCCCAACCAGAGTCATCAAAAGTTTGTGGCCTTTTTTCTGAACCACACGGCATGCATTTTCTGCGGCATACATTGCTGTAAAATCGAACATCTGTGATGGGGAATAAAGACAATCATCAGTCATAAATTACTGTATTATCCTTCTTAAATGCGTTAACGTTGACACTTACGGCTACATCAGGCTGTCCGTAGTGATTGACTGCAAATTCAATATCAGGTAACTGGTATTCGGTGGCAAATGTGGCGGCTTCTAAAGCATACACCATTAATGCCTCGGTACTTATATTTTCGTGTGAGAGAAGCTTTGCAGTATCGGCAAAGTCCTGAAAGAAAGTACAGTAGGCATTCATGTAAAGTCAATAAAGTTACCTCTATTATGGAGGCTCCATACTTAAAACTGTGGATTGGATTTTACCTGGAGAAGAACCCCTTTGTTAAGGAGGCTTAGTTTTTTAGCAGTCATCACGAAATAATGTGTTTCATCCTTGTAATAAACAATATTCTCCAAGTCGATTCCAGTAGCTTCACACAAGTCTTGAAAGAACTTTTGATTAAAAATGTAGCTAACACCACTAATTTCTTTCACTCTAGCTTCAGCTTCAGTATGCTTATTAATAAAGTTTGCAGTGATTGCAATGGCAAGTTTCGCTCTAAGAGCTTTTCTCTTGAACCCGTCAAGCGTATTTCGCCGTCCATCCGCTCCAATTAGAACATCAAAGGTGTAGTGGGATACTGGGTGATCTGCCGGTGATATATAAGCTCTCCAACCTTCATTTTCTGTTGGATCACGGATTCCTTCAAAACCAACTCCTTCATGTACTTCCACCCCAAGAAGCAAAGCCACTTTGAGGAGAATACACTGAATTTGGCGAATGCTAATGTGATCAATTGAGCCCGCACAAAACTTGCCGTAGAACTTCTTCGCACCTAATGCTTTCAAATCCACGATTACAAACGGCCAAAGATGGAGCACATTATTTCTAGAAAAACGGTCCCTTTTCTCCACCAGAACGACCTGCAAAGAAACCCCAGTTTAGTCTATTTATTTGTAGTCAGCTGCAATGTTCATTAGTTCATTCTCATATGGTTTTATATCATAGTTATTAACAAACAACAAAGGATTGTTATTTACATCACCAGTCTGGTTTAGTTAATGCAAAATGCCATTGACTGTAGATTTTGAAGGTGTACCCATGGAGGAAGTGGCAAAACAGTTGGAAAAGTTGGAAATCATAGTAAGAGAAGGAGAAAAAAGTATTGGACAATGTACTTGACGTTACCTATGATAATACAAATGGTGCTAATACTGCTAATCTCTTGGATAATGTGAGTGGAAACTGCGTTTGTCAATCAAATATATACCTGAACAGTAGACGGAGATACCTGATGAGACCATTGATTTTTGAAAAGTTGTTGAAATGTGGAAGGGATGAAAGTGGGGTTAAGAGAGGGATTTATGCCATCATATGTATGAAGAAACGATGTCCATGCATTGGGAAAGCAAAACATATTATTGACAGAATGAGAAAACACTGAAATATAATTCTGGCTGGTTGTACTAGAGGCTCTAGGCCCCCTCACCCTAAAAGTAGTTCGCCATTTTATGGAGAGCAACAATTTCGATTCAAGTCTGGAATTGATTTAGAAGAGAGAGATCAAGAGATAGAAAGAGAGTATGAAAGTGGTGGATTAAATGATTTGATACACACTGTAGAGGATATCGTTAAAGGAAATCTTTGTCGTTAGTCACCTTTGCACCTAATAGTTGAGCTTCAATTGCAGCACGGAGTCCACAAGGTCCAGCTCCAATAATAAGAACCTGCATGTAAATTTTTTAATGTTTATCAGACTTACAATCCACTTCAAATAGCGACAAAAACAATACCCTTGTTCCATAGCAAGCTTTCCCCCTTCCATAACACTTTTGAGATGCCCTTTTCTCAAATTTAGACCACAGACCTTGAGCTCTCCATGAGCATAGTTTAGCCTTAAAAAATCAAGGTACAAGTTTTAGCTTTCTATCATAGTTATTTATGAAGGCAATATAACCTTACCCTAAGTCTTGGGTAGAAATCAGGAAAATGAGTTGGCTTTGTTCTTGTAACGGAGCACAATTGCCGATAATGACTGAGAATCCCTTTCAGTGTATTTGCACTACAGAATTTGTCAAATATATCCGACGCTAGGGCAGACTCTGGAGAAACAGTTCTTCTTGAATCCATTTTAATTTCTGGTTCTAATCACGACTTTGTATAGAAACTATTTTCATTTCTTCCGGTATAATAAGTAGATGATTCCTAATGTCCTTGTTCTCGACTCTTTCAAATTCTGCAGCTTGTATTTCAACTTATAAATAAATGAGTGATGAGCAAGAAACGCTATGATTATTCATTTCATGCCAAATTGCAGTAATGGCCTCGGTGATCGTTGTCGTTCGTCAACTTCAACTTCAATTCCCCTACTGTACCATATCATTCCCATGATGATAAGAATTTAAACACGGTAAGTGCTGTTGAGCAGATTCCAGCAGGTAATAATGGTCATCATCATCATTGTCAACAAGTCCATATTATTCCATCTTATCTTAATATAATACAACTCCACTTGAACTGCGTGTCGGATTAGTCAGTAGATTGATATTTGACCTGGCCTGCTGCCTTCTCATTCAGTTCCTCAATATTTCCGTCAACGTTTCCTCTCTTGTCACCACCACCATCCACGTTGTTTGCACCTTAAATAAACAAACAGAAAATATATATCACTTATTAATTTCCCTTGTCTAAATATAAACTCTCAACGAAACTAAATAAACAAACTCAATCAACAATATGATATTGACTTTACAAAACTCAATAACACTACGTAATATAATGACACTAATTGAATAAATCACATTACTTGACCATTATTCCTTAAACACCTAGTTAAATTTCCAGCACAACTCCTCCACTACAAACTAGGCCGGATTGATTTTAAGAGTCGTTCGTATCCAATGTTTCATTTGCATGACCCAATTACATACCAAAAATACACCAAAAAGTGTAGGAATGTTCCAAATTCAATCACTTTTTCTTCTTTACTCTTCAATCTCACTCAGTTATCCAAATCCCACTACCATCTCCTCTCTAGAATAGTTAAAACTTGATGTGTGGTCTGGTCTTTTGATGGTGACACTTGTAAATGAACCCATGAATCTATCCATATCCATCCTACGTGAATTAAAATAATTGGAAAACTGCCAACAGTGTGGGTTTTGCATAACTAAACTAAAACGGAAGCGTATCCATCCGTCGTAGGAGAGGATATTATTATACTTATCCAAGTCGTCGACACTCTTCATACGTCAGATGGATCAGTCAGATGAATGATTGATGTGCATATCTGTCCCTATATGCTATATCTTTTAGTATAATGTTAATGTCTGAGGTCAAGGGGACAACATATTCTTAAAATAAACCCAAATGGATTCTTTTTACTTGTGTCTTCCGAAAAAACTAATACAAAATGTAGAAAAACTATATACCTACCCTCTCTCCCTACTAATTACTTATTGTTAGGGCTTAATTGTTAGTATATGGACTTGATTCTGTTGTTTAACCATGAATATTAAGGTTCATTGTTCATTTAATGTTCAAGTTAAAGTCTATTTTTATATCCGGGCACTGTCCTCTTCTGTCTGTCTACTACTATTTACCACCACTAACTACAATAATAATAACGCCCGAGTTTGTTTTGTTTTCTCGAGCCCTTGTATGGTTCTTTGGCACTGGACTTGTTTTTGTTGTTGTAATTAATCCCAGTTAAAGTACTACTAAATGCGATGAACTCTTACACTTTTACGAGGAGGAAACTAATATATTACCCTAAAACCAATTCATTTCAAATAAACGTGTACTAAATCTTTAATTTGCACACTTTTCTCTGCTTTTTCTAAAAACCTATAAAACTTAACAAGATCAGATTCTCCAACTGAGATCAGATCCATTAACCTCAACTAATACACTTATTATTAACACTGCAATTAATACAACTTGACTACAATATTATTAATCAATTTAACACCCACTGACTGACACAATGTAATGTCATAATAACACTGATCCAACTACTAATCCCCGAATTGACCATATTAATTAACAAACTATTCATATTCTAAATAAAACTGAACTTGAACACTTACTTTCATCTCTTTGTCACCATAATTCCACCACCCACCACCACTGTTTGTTTCAAGTAGTTTGGTTAATGAACCAAATAGCAATTAACCAATTAATTAACCACCATCCATCCCCTACCACTACTACCCAAGACTATTTAAACTAATCAGCTGACTTTTTTCACCATAAGACAAAAAGGTGACCAGACATGGCCCCACCCAACCCAACTACCCAACCCACACCCACACTTTGGACAACTGACTAAAGATGGGACAAAAACTATTATGCATAAAATAGGCAGAAGAGCACAATTCAGTCAGATGAGTGAGGAAGGAACTACTCAATCAATCGGCTCTACGACTATGGACTACTATGATGGTGGAAGTAGTGGTGGTGGTGGATGTTTCAAAATGTATTGTGGCCTGTTATTTCTACCACCTACTAAAACATATCCACTCCACCCTACTAAATAACAATCCACAATCCACTCCTTCAACTTTCTCATCTCACCTCAAACTATCACCACCACTAAAGGCAACCACGTATAAAATGACTATTTGATTCATTCATAGATGCAAATTAATGCAATGCTGCAATGAAACAACTCAATCTCATCAACCTTACTCAATCCTTTCCAATATTCAAAATTAATCAACTCTAGTGTTTATTATGTACCTACCTACCTTAGCTCACCTCAATCACTCATATGGGAGAGAGGAAGGTGAGACTTTTAGGAGATGATCGAGTTGAATGGGGTTAGGTTCGCGACGTTGCTTTGGTTCAAGAAGGACCGTGAGTGATGCATTAGTAGAATGAATCATTGTGAATGATGATGATGAGGGTAGAGGAGAGATGAGATGACAGTAGTAGATGGACCAAGTAATCGCCTCCTGAAAGTCTCATGGATGAATCAGACTAAATGAGATGAATTAACGACTGCCGTTGCAATTAAATTGAGGAAACTATTTTATGGAGAAGAAACTATTACGGAGGCTGAAAAGAGGATGGATGGTAGCTTAAATGAATAGTGGTGGAGGTGGAGATGGGGGGGGGATATGGAATTTGCCATCAAAAACACCAAAATCTGATGGGTACTGTTGTGGTGAAGCTGCTAATACTCGTGACTCTTTAGGATTAGACCCCACATGAGGAATGCCATAATCATTATTGCAAAATTATATAGGGGTTGCACTACCCCTTTGACTGGATGACATCCCCCACACCCCCAAGAATATGTACCACCAAAATTAAAAGAACAAAGAACCACACTTGATCCAGAGTTGGAGAAAGGTTTCCGAGGGAGAAGGTGTGGGGGTGGTGGTGGGGGTTTGGGAAAGAGTTTAACACAGCATAGGGAGGGTGGGAGGAAGAATAAGCCTTAGAATAATTAATAGAGTACGAACCTCAGCGTCAAAGCTTGTGATTTTAAAAGAAATATGCAAGGGGACCTCACGAATGACATTTCCGGAGGGAAAAGAAGGTTGGTAGTAGAGGAAATAAGTCATAAAGTTGGAAAAGCTCCTTCACCTCGGGAGAGAGAAATGCATAAATTTCAAAAAATTGTCATTTTCAAAGCAGTAGTAACTACACAAAGCGAATTTTCATTATGGTTTCCAGTGTACACTGCTGCCCTTTTTGAGATTATTTAATAAACCGGGTGGTGGTGGTGGTGGTGGTCATTGTCTCTCACTTTATTCGGGTTGCTCTTTTTTCTCGTCCGCTGTCCCATAATCTTTTTCACGGTCCACAATCACCTCTGTTTTTCGACAATTTCAACACAATCCTCACTCACTTATAAAGGTCATCCACATTTAGGATAGAGTAATAAGTAGTTGTACATTTTTAGGTTATGTTTCATTTCTTTGTCCAGTTCATCTGTTGTCATTTGTTAACAACAGTTTTTTATCCTAATCGTTCCATTTTCCAGGTCAGCTCAGGTCAGGTCAGGTCAGCTCAGAGTATCAATTTGAAGATTGAGAAAAGATGCCACAAGAAATGGAACTTTCTGCTTTTCCGACCCCACAAAAAACCACCCCACTCACTTCTACAGCAATAACCCCACAAGTGAGCGACTTTGGACCCGGAGACACAAGTCCTCCCCGAAGATCACGAAATGGAGGAGGATACCAATCCCAACTCTACCCCAAACTGAAGGTCAATGACGATGTCAATGCCAACATGACAGTCAACTGGAGCCTGAATCCTGAAGCAAATGTGAATTTTGCAAACAAGTATCAAAAGGCATCATCAGGTCATCAACATGAGGAAGAAAGTATCCTTGAAGTTATTGATGAGTCGGAACAGGAAGGACAGAGTTACGTTGAAATTGGCGAGATGATGGCAAATATGAGGGGAAGCATTGGCGATGAAGATATTGGCGGATACACTATTTGTGATGATGAGGTAATTGATATATACTTTTTATAATCATTGTCATGTTATCTGGGATTGATTATTCTGTATTTAAATAGTTGATGTATGATGAGAGTATTGAAGGAGTTTTGGATTTTGCATGTTCAATCTGCTCTAAAAAATTCGACAATACGTTTCTGCTGAATAACCACATGAAGTACATGCATGGGGTTCTTGATGTTTTTACCGAGAGAGGGTAAGATTTTCATTACGAATTTTATCTCCCTCATTCCTGGTTTGGTTGTTCCAATGGCATTTCTTGTTTTAATTTGTTATTTGGGGTGAAATTGGTAAGATTATCGGAGGGGGAGAACGGTCATCCAAAATTGGCTGCAGTTACTACAAATTATGAAGATCAACAGGATTTCGTGGAAGATCCAGTTGTCGAAGAGGGGCGAAACATTGTATGATTTACTAATTCTGAAACGTGACATAGTAATGCATTTGATTTTATGTCATTTTCACTTTAGATGTTTCAGAAAGAGAATGGAGGTCTTGGCTGCGGGTTTGTTGTGAAACTCAATACGCCTGCATATGAGAAAGCACTCGCTAGGAAA
>JAQIWQ010000020.1:0-41689 GCA_034695825.1 Folsomia inoculata | reverse complement strand
CAAGCATTTTAAAACTTGTGATTTAGAAGGGAGAATGACATACCGTTGGATTATACCGTCTCTTGCTCCTTCCTTTTTGTATTTTTCAACTCTTTCCCAAGCATTTTAAAAGTTGTAATTTAGAAGGAATGACATCCCATTGGAATTCTAGTGTATCTTTATTCGCCGTTTTTGTAGTATGTAACCTTTTCTCAAGCATCTTGGGGATCTCGACTGGAAGAGTTATAACTTTCACAACAGCACAAACGGAAGCAACACGATGGAACGCAAGAGCGCTATTTATTTTATATCGTAAATATGCATTTATCAAGTCAAGTCTGAGTTGTTTTACGTAAATATTTCCTGAAATTTTTATTTTTAGAAAACAAATAAAGAAGCAAGTGAAATTTAATGAAAGTGAATGCGAAGATCTCGGAAAAATACAGTGCAGATGCACTAAAGGAATATTAGTACAAGACTGTGGAGCTTCGAACAATGATGAAGTCATGTTAGTTTTTCGCCCGAGCCAATGCTTATGTACACCTGCCGTGTCTTACTGTCCGTTTGTACCACGATAAATCAAGAACAGAAAATTCTCTTTTAATTTAAGCTTGAATACAAAAAAAGTTGGCAAATATGCAAAGTAACTGGTGAATGCCAACCGGATCCCCATTAGTGGTAGGAAGAGGATGGTCTGTATCTTTGTCATTTTAATAAAACAAGTTTTCACCTTTACACACCCGTACTGTCATCCTTTTTTGTTTGAGAACTCTTACCATCCCCTGAACTAATTTCTTCAGTTTTAGTCACACCACTACCACTAATTTTAGTCGGACTTTTACCAAACAGTTTACACAACTCGATTCTAAATTTCTTTCCGAAAGCACAATAAAATATGAAATTGACACAAGAATTTAGAGTATCCATAAAATGTCTTGGGGACAGAAATATCTGGTAAAACATTGAATGTTTCTGATCAAAGATGAGATACAATATATTTGTAGTCAACTGGAAGGCGTTGCAGACTAGGAAAGTGATGACGATAGCAAACAATAAAAATGCCAGGGATCTCGTCGTCGTGTCCTTTTTTGAGCTGGAATCAGCCCGAATAGCTTTCTGAATAGATTTCGATCTTTGAATCTACAGTAAAAACAATAAATTTAATCAATTCCATCAACGTTGCCATCATTAATTTTTGTACTTCATTGTTTATATTTATACTTCTCTATAAATTATAATATTGAAGAGGGTAAGAAAAATGAATGGGATCACATTTCCAACGATACAATAGCCATATGTGATGTGGTATTTGTAGGCTATCCGAACACTACAGGAAGTCAGGGTGAATACACGGCTTAGCACAATTGGTAATGCGAATATTGTAGAAAATCCCATCACTCCCAATGAACTAATTGTTGCCATTCGTCCCGAACACAGGAAAGATGCTTTAAGTGGGTAGCAGACTGCAATGTATCTAAATATCGTACAAGATAAATTTATCGTAATGATCTAAAATAATTAATGTAATGTAACAATCAATTGTTGATGATAGGTAAAGGATTGGTTTTAGCTGAATTTGACTCTAGTCACCTTATTTTACTCACCTTTCTATTGTGATTAAAACGGTGAAATAATGCGACCCCATCCAACCTAATTAACCAATAAGACTACATTTAAATATGACTCTTCTTGTCATATGTAAAAGTATTATATAATCATTACCAATTTTAGCAAGGGGGTAGAAGATGGCTTTAATCCACCATAAAATCCAGTTTTTTTGAACAAGGGTTGATGAGTCACCCGTAATAATCTTGGGCCATTGTTGTCCCACACTTCGAAAAAAGAACATTGACACCACAAACAGCAAATCGCAAGCTGTAAGTCCAATCAATGCAATGTTCATGGGCGAGGACTTCATTTTCGGTCGCGAAAGGACGACAAGACTTAGGGAATTCCCGGCAATCCCCAGCAGTGCAATAATTGGCAATGCGTAACCATTAAACGTTAATAATAACAAATTCCCTATTTTATAATAGTCACTCGCTATTTTACCAACGGGGACACAATCCGACAGACTGAGATCAGCGAGTGAGGATGATGTATTGGCCTCCATAATCAATCTTTATTCGTAGGAATTTGGAAACTTGGCTATATTTTATTAGTCACACTATGAGAACTATATATGTACTAGAAAATGGTCATTGCAAGAGGAATTGATTATTGACAACATCAAAATACAGAGTTTTTAAACAGAAAACTGTTGGTTGAGAATTATAGTAAAATATATACAAATGTGGCTATATCCTTTCCAAATCAACTCAAGTCGTCGTCCTTTATGTATTCAAGGGTAAACAGGTTTCTTGGTTGGACAAAAGTCATAGGAACTGTAGTAGTGCAGTGCAATATGACAAGTGGAATGCAATTAATTAAATTTCCCTTCTGCTACATACGTATATTAACACTACAGCCAAAGAAACTTGTTTGATTTGTCTCATAATATATCAAATACTTGAGTCAATTGCTTCTAATCTATGCAACCAAGTTTTCTGTATAATTTTAATATTAACTATAGTGATTTACTGGTTTCCATGTTCATTTGATATTTTATTGTAAACAATCCCCAATTCCCCCCAATCCCCCCAAGTGAATGTATAATAAATATGCAACCATTAGTATTCATAGCCATGCTGCCATGCACGCTTCCTTTTATATTTTCCAGTGACATTTGACATCTCCATGACAAAATTTTGTTGGAATTTCCTCCACCCACAAATGAACCCAACTAATCAACTAAATCAGCAACAAGTGTCTGACCACACCCACCAACCCAGTGTACCACCGATACAAGGAGGATCAATTATTAGCACTACCATCTCCAACCACCCCGTCTATCAGAGGGTTGGATTGGGGTCAATTATCGGTCAGCTCTATCAGGGATCCAGTCTACCACCCATCTACTCCACTAATTACATAACGGTTCTATGCTAGACATACACGGCCCCAGTGACCAACCACACCCCTTCTAGGGCCGTTAACGGGCCAAGTTTTCTCCTTCTCTATATAATATACAATTGCCAGAAATAATGCATGCGTCATAGGCTTTGGTCAAAGTTGCCACTAATGCCACTCCAAGGTCTGATAAAAGTTGGTTTTATTTATTAATTTAATGTTTTTTTCCTCCTTACACCAACCTTCAGTTTCAGGCTGGTCAGGTACGATATTCATTGCTTAATTACAGGACGGTTGTTATGGGCTTACAAAGCTGCGGTTTATAAGCAATACAGCTTCATGGTACAATACAGTAGTGAAGCACATGTATAGCGGCTTAAAAATCCTTTGAAGAAGTAAATGCAAATTTTATTGGTCATGCAACAAAGCAATGACCTCACTTATGTCGTCTCTGCAAAATTAAAACTTAATTTGGGGTTTCATTATCATCATCATAAATAGGTAGTGTCATAATAACTGACACTACGTACGCAAACATTGACTGACAACCATTGTCAAGGCTATAGATGACTAAGTCAACCGTGTTGTTGTTGCTTAGATTTCCATAATGTTTCAGTTGACATCTCTTTTTTTATATTAGACAATGGGTGTGTCGAATTTAAGTAAGCACTACTACTACAGATAAAGAAAACTCGGACAATCGATAACTAGGATTTTCTTATTAAATATCTGATTGACTTTGGGATTCTTAATCTTTAGAGATTTATTTAAGTGTTGCATGTCATTTGTACCTGAAGCTTCTGTCATGCATGAGAACCTTTTAATTTGAGCCCACAAACTTTCAACTCCCATGTACTTTGGATGCACCAACAATCAAAATCACCACATGGCCAATATGTAATAACTATAAAAAACTAATTTCTACTCTATTAATAAAGAATAAACAACTTTAACCAAACAGTTTTAAATTATGGCGTTAATAAAATTACACTCGATAAAATCTGACATGACACGGGATTCAACGGGCCAAGCGACTGGGGTTCAAGATTTGTGTTTTGTTTGTCCAATTAATTCATACAATTCAAGGTCAAGTTAGCTCAGACTAGTTAAGGATGGTCTGAGGTATTTTGGACTATGACAAACTAATATTATATAACATTCGTTATTTACATATGACATTTTCTAACCATTTCCGACAGCCAATGTGTAACTTTTCAATTGGCATAAGTTTAATAAATTTATTTCTTTTTAAATGCTTTGTGTGAGTAGCAGATAGCAGATTATTCAGGTGTGTACCAACAAGGTTGAATAATTTAGCTTCATTATCTTCTGCTCGTACTTGAACCGTGTCTTCTTTCCTTATAATTACATGTGTGTAAATTAACATTAGTTAGCATGAATTTGCATGTCTGTAAATTATCACTAATGTTCAAAGACAAACAAATAAAACGTGGTAAATAGGGCTTTACAAGGTCCGTTTAAATCTTATTCTGAGTTTGACATCGAATAGTAAATTGATTGACACTTTTCGTCCCATATACAACAAAATTTAGTTGTAGAGAGGAAGAGAAGGAAACTGATTGTCAGGGTAAGGCTGAATTGGTTTAAAACTATAATTAAAGTCAGGACAGAGGATTCGTGACTTTTTAGGTTAAAACTTTAAACTTTAAACTTTAAAACAACGTCTTACATTTGCTTCAATAGTAATTTAGGATTTTTACTAGCTTTTTTTGGCATTGCATTCCTGTTAAACATTCCACCCCTGTTACTTGGATTATGGACTATAAATATGTAGGTAGGAACAAATGACGCATTCCTGAAGCGAATTTTGGACGCTCACTCACACCAACAGGGTAAACTATCAAATAATACTAAAGATACATGTTGAAAAACTCTTAGTTTCAAATTTATCTCGCTACAGTGGTGCTACAGACGAAGTAGGATGGTATTGGTTTCATTTAAATCACAGGGTAACCCCTTATGTTGACGCATTCCAGATATTGTATACAATTTTTAACTTGGATTTGGAATGTAGAAACAATAATTAATTAGTAATTCTACTCGGTTAATTAAAACGTGACTGCTGGCGGTAGCGTTGTTTGTCCTACCAAATATGTGAAATTAAAAAAACATGAATTTCTCACTTATCTATTTACTCACTTATAAGATGCATTGTCCGCCAATAAAAACTGGACGAGATACAGATACAGATTTTTATAATATTGTCCTAAGGACAAAATACTTGTCAATACAGATACAGAAGCTTCATAGCTCAACAAATTGTGATTCCAACAAGTATTCAAAAAAGGTCATTCGGCCGTTCAAAAACTCAACCAAGCCTTCGGTCGCTATAACTGGGTATGTGATTTGTTTCTCTGAGATTCTTTAAGAACTGAAATTATTTAGAACAATCCTTTTATGAGACTAATAAATTAATATCGAATATATATTTAAAGTGTTCCTAAAAAGAGGTCTGCCCCACAATTGTATAGAAGACCAGAGTCACTGGATTGGCTTCATTATTAAGACGGTTGGAGTTATGAAGGAGGACGACATGGTAATGTTTGCATTACAGCAACCATGCCACCTTTGGCAAAATGTTACAAATTTGTTAATTTTAAGGATATTCCGGCCGGTTATAGGGATGAATTAATTGAAGAGGACGGCTGCCATCCATCTAATAAAGTAAGAAAGTTATATTTTGACTGACTGATTTGTGAACCACGGCGGGGTAAACATCATGAAAATTAATGTGGACCGAAGTAGATAAAATGTGAAAAAGTTAATTGGTATCCGCAAAGCGGTTTTAAACTTAATTGTTCAGCACAGTTTTTTCTTGTACAGTTAATAATAACGCTTAGGGGGTAACTTTTAAAGATGAGAAAATGACGGTCTTGTAGAGTCTTCGGGATTACCTAAATAATAATCTTGAAATTCAATGACGTCTTTTGTGATCAAGAAGATGTTAAAATTAGCTTTACATATGTTAATATTAAAAAGCTATTTGGTATATTGAAAATACACAAATCATGAACTTTTATTTTCAGATGGATGAATTATATATTCCGGAACCCATCCCCATCGCAATTATAGGCATGAGCTGCCGTTTCCCCGATTCAAACTCTGTCGAAGAATTCTGGGATTTGCTTATGGATGGTGGGAACCCAGTTCGTCCTTGTCCACACAATCGCTGGACCCGAGAACAGGGTTGTACTGTAGAAGATGATAAAATGGAGGTCGGTTGGCTGAAATGTCCTGTAGATGAAGTAGATGCCTCATTTTTTGGATGGAACCCAATGCAACTAAAATATACGGATCCCCAACAACGACTTTTACTTGAGGTGGCCTACGAGGCTTTGGAGGATGCGGGAATAAACGTACAGAAACTAAACAACCGACGCGTCGGTGTGTATACCGGATTTTGGAAAGATGACTACAAAGAGCTCATGATTAAGAGTGGTTTCAAAGAAACCGAGTTCATTAGAACGTTTTTAGGAAATTCTTATTCAGCTTCCTCTGCTAGGTTGTCGCAGTTTCTTGGTGTGACAGGACCCAATATTGCAACCGAATCTGCTTGTTCTGCTTCGTTTGGTGCAATGCGGGCAGGCGTTACCGCCCTTAGGCTGGGAGAAGCGGAACTCTGCATTGCGTCCGCCGTGAATCTTATTTTGCATCCTGTTAAGCACGAAGATATGAAAGCTTTTTTATCCCCAGATTATCGTTGCAAAACGTTTGATGCTTCAGCGAATGGATTTGCCCGATCTGAAGGAGTCGCAAGTTTAGTGCTAAAACGACTGTCAGACGCAGTTAGATCAAGGGACCGTATCTACGGCGTCATTCGTGGCATTGGGATGGCGCAAGAGGGAACCAGTCCTTCATTGGGGACTCCAACTGTGGAATGCGAAGCACTTTCAATGCGGCTTGCTCTGAACGAGGCTCAAGTTAACCCAGCAGATGTGGATTACATTGAGGCACATGGATCAGGAACCGCTGTTGGCGACCCAATCGAGATGGAAGCAATCATAAAAGCCTACAGTGGAGCCAGGACGAAACCCTTGCTCATTGGATCTGTGAAGACGAATATTGGACATACTGAATCTGTTTCAGGAATAGCATCCATTATCAAGGTGCTGTTGGCCTTCAAGCACGAGATTCTCCCTCCTCACAGAAACTTGACCACTTTAAACCCAAAAATTGATTTTGCAAGCATTCCAGCTGAAGTCGTTCTAGAATCTACACCATGGGTTAAGGCTGCGAATCGGAAAAGGGTGGCAGGCATTTCTAACTTTGGTATTACTGGAGGAGGTATTCACAATCTATAATTACTCACCCCAGTTTTTATTTTGAGAAAGAAGAAATGTTTTATTGGAATCCCTGTTGTCACAGATATGCACATGATTCTGGAGGAACCCCCATCTCAGCATCACCGTCGGAATGTTCTCACTTTCCCAAGCCCACCGACGAAATTGCTAACCCTTTCTGCCAAAACAATGAGCGCTTTGAAAATCGGCCTGCATCGTTTAAATGAAAATCTCAGTAACAACCCTTTATTATCCCTGGATGACGTGGCATACACGCTCAACACGGGGAGATCCCACTATGAGTATCGCGTAGCACTTATTGCGAAAGATTTCGTTTCAGTCAGCAAAGTCATTGCTGAGGAAACATATTGGTCAACCCCAATCGATTGCGCCCCCAAGCGAAAGAAACGAATTTGCTTCATGTTTCCGGGTCAGGGTACACAGTATATAGGAATGGGCAAAGAGCTCACAGAAATTAGTCCGGTATTCCGGCATCATTTTGACCTGTGCTCTTTGATCGTCCAGCAAGAGCACGGCTTAGACCTCAAGAATGCCGTGTGGTCAAAAAATAACTCACAATTGGAGTCACCTCTTGTAATCCAGGTGGCCATCTTTGTTTTTGAGTACGCCATAGCCAAGCTTTGGGCTCATTGGGGCGTGACGCCGGATGTTGTTGTTGGCCACAGCCTGGGGGAATTTTCAGCTGCTGTCATTGCTAATGTAATGACCTTGAATGACGCCCTTAAAATGATTGTTTCAAGATGTAGGTTGGTTCAACGTTTGCCCCAAGGTGGGATGGCTGTCATTAATCTAGATGCACGTGCCACTGGAACTATGCTCAAAAATCTTAGGTCCTCTTTTGATCATGCATTGGACATTGCTGCCATTAATTCAGCTTCAGAAACGACGGTTTCTGGAAGTGCCGAAGCAATTGCTGAATTTGCTGCCCAATGTAGCACAAGCGGAGTCACATCAACCTTTCTCAATTCTAAGGTGGCCTTCCATTCGGCGTTGTTAGAACCCATCCTGGAAGAATTTGAGTCCCTGGCAACGACAATTACTTATTCGAAACCCTGTTGTACATTTATTTCGTCGGTTACTGGACTTCCTGAGACTGATTTGGGTGCCAAATACTGGGTTAGGCAGATTAGGAACGTTGTCCAATTCCTTCAAACGTGTTCTAGTTTAAGCCAACACACGGATGTTTATGTGGACCTAGGACCACACCCTATTCTCATTCAACTACTACAGACTAATTTGGTTGGTACTGATCCGGTTTGTGTGCCATCAGCGAAACGGAACGCGTCCACATGGTTGACATTATCCACGTCCCTCGCCAAATTGTACACGCTGGGGATTGAAATTGAATGGGATAACGTTCACAAATTCCTTCCGGGTGACAAGGTGTCATTACCACATTATGCATTTCAGAGGAAAAAGTTCTGGTTCACCGTGGAAAAAGGTGATCGGGAAATAACGTTTCAACGCATGAGGTCAGACAAAATGGAGTTCCCTCTGCTTGGGTGGCAGTTTTTATCACCGTTGGACAGCCATCTCGTTTTCGTCAACAGCCTCAGCCTTAAATACCTACCTTATGTGTCCCAACACAAGGTAGGTATTTTATTACGTACGTATTTTCATCAACATTATTTAATTTTCCAAACTTTTTATTGCGTAGCTTGGAGAGGATGCTGTATTTCCTGGCGCAGGGTATGTGGAGATGTTCCTGGAAGTTGCCGTCAAACTGGGGTTTCCCCCAGTAGTCCGAAATATTCGATTTCTGGCACCCCTTGTCTTGACAAAACATGGGTCACAAGAAACCCGCACAGTGTTTTGGCGGGAAACCGGAAAAGTCAAAATTTTCTGTCGGCCTTTTGAAACTTTCCCGTGGGTATGCCATTCGGAGGCAGAACTCAGTTCGGAGCATTCTAAGCATATCTCCAGAGAAGTTATCGGTGACATTTTTACGGACAAAGTCTTGTTATCGTCCACAGAATCTACAGCAGAGTTATATACGCGACAGCGAGGTCAAGGTTACAACTTTGGCATTCAATTTCAGACGATTCAACAAATCTCCAAGGGACCCAGGGGAACATTTCTTATGGAGATAGCAGTGCCACCAATGAACGAAGAGGGTTACATCTGTCATCCTATCGTCATCGATTCAGTCATGCAATCTATTGCTTTTGCCTACACCGACGTTAATTCGCTGCATCTACCATCAGTAATTGGTTACTTTGAGATTATATCGAAATCAAAGTATCCCCTTAAATACGTTCACCTTAGCCCGATGGAAATTCTTCTAATTGACTCAGCTATGACAGTTATCGGGGTGATGAAGGGAATGGAAACTATGCCTTCCACATTAGGGCGGATACAAAGCTCCCTTCATCGTTCCATCGAAGCTCCAACGACTCCACTCTTTGAAGAGCATTGGGCTTTGAGTCAAACCCCCGCTTCATTCCTTCATCGCTTCTCCGAGATCGTTACTCCAAACGATGTGACTCTTATGTGTGGTCGTGGACAAGGGTATTCAGATTCCGCCGAAATTCTGACACTTAAAAAAGGCATTGGAAAAGGTATAATGGTGGCATTTAAGCAATTGGGCTGGGACATCTTTTCCACAGGAGCGATCATTACGGCGGATGAAGTGATTCAGCAGCTTGATCTAATCAAAGTTACATCAACCCGCAAGTTTGTGAACCGGCTAATGGAGATCCTTGCAGAAGAAGGTGTTCTTAAAACTGAGGGACATAATTCCTTCCTTGTCCAAAAACAACTACCCACAGTGGAAGAGTTGCTCGCAGAACAGGAATCGTGTCGTTCTAAGAGTTGT
Source organism: Folsomia inoculata (assembly GCA_034695825.1). NCBI lineage: Eukaryota > Metazoa > Arthropoda > Collembola > Entomobryomorpha > Isotomidae > Folsomia > Folsomia inoculata. The sequence continues at coordinate 31,624 of JAQIWQ010000020.1, read as the reverse complement.
CATCTGTTGCAAGAATGGGAACTAAGTACATTTTACTTGAAGAATTTAGTTTCTATCCTTAAGGGAAGGGTGCAAGCTTTGGAGCTACTTTTTCCTTCGTCAGGGAATTCAAAAACCTCGGCTGAAAGTTTTTACCTTGAAGGAAATTCTACAGCAGAGCTGAATGCCAGCTTGCGTTCAATAATTTGCTTATTAATGTCGAAATCAGGATCTGTTTGGGAACAAGAGAAACAAATTCACATTCTCGAAATTGGCGCGGGAACTGGAAGTGCGACATCCGTATTACTGCCCGAATTAGAGATATCAGGGAGAAGTTTTAGCTACACCTACACTGATATATCTTCAGCATACTTTAGAAAGGCAGAGGAAAAGTTTGCGAGATGGAAAAAGTCCTTGACGTTTAAAACCTTTAATGTTGAAACGTGCCCAGAAGCCCAGGGATTTCCACCGAATTATTACCATATGGTAGTTGCCTCCAATGTGCTTCATGCAACGTTAAATCTTACACAAACATTGGGCCACACTCGAAAACTGCTTAGACGTTATGGATTGCTGGTTTTAGCGGAGACATTTATTCCACAGCGACATTACGACATAGCCGTAGGTCACCTAGATGGATATTGGCGTTACAAAGATTTTGACCTGAGACCATCGCATTGTACTATAAACCAAGCGACTTGGCATCTTATCTTGACAAGGACAGGGTTCAAAGTAGTCACTTCAACTACCGTTTTCAACGGGGGGTTGGGAATAATTTGCGCAGAGTACAACATGGGAGAAGTGGAAAAGGCTATTGGGGAAACGGGTGTCAAAAATGGCTGGATTTTGTTTTCAGATGGATCACTTCTGGCGAAATGTATCCATGACACGCTTGTTTTTCAGGGACGTCGCGTACTTCAAGTTAATGGTGTACCACCCTTAACACCTACGAAAGAATTTGTCAGAATTGACCCAGGAAGTAAGACTGATGTGAAAAAGGTACGATTTTCTTGGTAGTAATTTAGAGATAAATATCACAAACTCCTTTCCCGAAATTCAGAAAGCAGCGCTATAGCTGTTCGTAGCGTTAAAGAATAGCTTGCCATATCAGTTTCCGTTGTTGGCTAGGTCACAACTTACAACACAAATCTATTTACTGTAGATAAAATACAACTGTAATACAATGCACTATTCGATTTGCCCTTAGCTTCTTTGTACCCAGTACACGTGTGCGAAATTTCAAATAAATCCGATCACTCGTTCTTGAGTTATCGTGATGACAAAAAGAAGGACAAAGTGATCATAATAGCCCTGGCTCCGCCTAAGTATTAGAGATAGACATCCTGGATTAGGTGTAGTGAAATCAACTTTCCCTACCAGTTGTAATTAGTCCAAAACTTGAAATAAATGTTCGTAGAATGTGCTCCAACAAAGTCCTGGCTTCATTGCACAGTGGTTAGAGTATTCCATCTCTCTCTGCTAAAGAAGCTGGGACAACATTGGGTGGTGGCAGGTGTTTTTGATAGAGCGATATAAGTCGGAAGGATGATTTAACGGGGATCTAAGTTAGGTATCAGGTAAACCGAATAGGCAGTAACGCTTGTCACAATTGGCGGAGCTTTGATACCATACATACCGACTATCGTTCTTCGAGTTTTCCTATCTGTCCAACTGATCAGCTGTTCGAATGAAACCTAACCCACCTCGTAACCTACCTGTTCAGATCACTCCTACTGATAAAATGTAAGGGCTGTAGGATATGACACGGGGTCTAACTTCCCTTTTTAGCCAGAGCCAGGGCTTATGTGATCACCATGTCCGTCTGTCTGTCTGTCTGTCTGTCTGTCTGTCTGTCTGTCTAGACGATAACTCAAGAACGCGTTGTCGGATCGATTTGAAATTTTGCACACTTATTTATAATGTAAATGCAAAGACTAAGTTCGAAGATGAGCCAAATCGGTTCATAGGGGGATCGGTGGGGGTCGATGGAACCCCCACTGGTTTTGTTTCCCACCAAAAAAAAGTCATGAAAAATTTACTTTTTGTCCCTTTTCTCTGCATTTCTGCACCAATAAAAAAGGACACTTTTCAACCCGTCTATTCTGCACCAAAAAAAGTCATCCAAAATTTGTTTTTGTCTCTTTTCTCTGCAGTTACGCACTGAATAAAAAAGACACTTTCCCCCCCTCTATTCTGCAACAAAAATAGAATCTGGCTCGGGCTATATTTAATTCTGCACTGCGGTTATTTATAATTAGTCCAAGGGAAGCTACCAGTCATTGAAACAAAGCAATTACTTTTCAATTCCAGGTATTCGAGTCGGTGGAACGACTTGAGGGTGTGATTTACATGTTCGGAACAATGAACACATTGAACACCAAGGAAATATGGAAGTGCTATCTTTTTATCATGCAACAGCTGGCGACCCATTACCCGACCCCTTCCTATACCGTCAAAACTCCTGTACTGACCGTCATAACTTGTGGCCTATTCCGCGTTGGCGATCAAACCCCCGTTTTTCCGGCAAGTGCTCCTTTGTCAGGAATGACACGCGTCTTCCTCTCCGAGTTTCCACATTTCATTGCAAAACTCATTGATTTGGACCCAGACGACTCCAGAGAAGCAATGCCATTAATTTCGGCTGATGTAATTTCCGGTTTGATTTGGTCACCTGAAAATGACAACAGCAAGTATGTTCTAATTGCAATTCGTAGAGGCCTTGTCTATCATGCTTACCTCCGTCGTTTCCTTCACGGTGAAACCATATATCCTCCTTTGGTGCTCCCCGAGAAACCATTCTGCCTAAAATTATCAGCAACAAAGCACGTTTCAGACCTCAGTTTCACTGTGCTTACACCCCCAGAAGCTCTCTGCGCCGATGAGGTGGAGATAAAAGTCCGTGCAATTGGTCTCAACTTTCGCGACGTATTGCTTGCTTTAAAAGCAGTAGAGCAAAAATCGGTTGCCTTTGGGAGTGACGTAGCAGGTATCATTACAAGGGTTGGAGGAGAAGTCAAAAAATATAAACCTGGGGACGCTGTATTTGGATTTCGGGGTTCACAGATTGCTTTTCCCAGTGTGACCGTAATGCGAGAAGATGATCTACTCATGCTCCCTGAACAAATCACATTTGAAGAGGCTGTAACCCACCCTGTTGGATTTTCGTCATCCTATTACGGCCTTGTTGTGCTGGCCAAGCTTAAAGAAGGAGACAATGTATTGATACATGCAGCCACAGGAGGTGTAGGTCTTCATGGAGTTCAGCTGGCGTTTGCTGCTGGGGCAAATATTTTTGCAACCGCAGGAAGCAGAAGGAAGAGAGCTTATTTGGAATTTATTGGTGTCAAACCGGAACATATATTTAGTTCAAGGGATGCAAGTTTTAAAGAGAAGATTATCTCCTTGGGCGAAGGATTACCTATGATAGACATAGTGTTAAATTCTATAACTGGACAGAGTTTAAAAGAAGCTTCACTTGCGGTATGTCGAGAAGGTGGGAAATTTGTAGAGTTAAGCAGAATTAATGTTTGGAGTAGTGAAGATATTAAGGCTCTTCGTCCTGATGTGACATACTTTTTAGTGGACTTGAGTGATTCGACTGTGTTTAATAAAGCTTGGTGGAGGAATATCATGAAGGAGTTGGAAGCAAGGATTAAGGATCGAATCCATAGTTTAAAGCCTCTTCCTGTCACGTGTTTTCCGGCAGAGAATGTTCGAGACGCAATAACGTTTCTGCAAAAAGCAAAACATGTTGGTAAAATTGTATGCTGCTTCCCAGTTAAATCAGGAGCCAACCAATCCCCACTATTTAACGACAGAAGTTTATACCTTATCGTGGGTGGATTGGGCGGTATTGGACTAAAGGTACATTTACATATTATTAGACGATCATGGTTTATAATAACAAGGGGTCCTTTCAGGTGGCAGAGTGGATGATTGCAAAGGGAGCTAAACATATTGCGCTAACCGGACGTAGGCCACCATCTCAACTGGCTCTAAGCAGTATCCAAGCTCTCAATGGGGTTGGAGGGGCTGTTTTCTGGGCACAGTTGGACGTTGGCAGTTACCAAGAAGTTTCCGAGCTAATTGTCAAGTTAGTCTCACAATCAGAACTACCTATTCTACGTGGTGTGATGAACTGCGCAGGAACATTATGTGATGGGGGAATATTGGAACAAAATGAAGAAAAGTATAATATTGTGCTGCGGAGCAAAGTTACCGGAAGTTGGAATCTGCATATGCAAACGAAGCATCTGCCTTTGCAACATTTCGTCATGTTTTCGTCTTTCGCAGCAATAGCGGGTACACATGGACAGAGCAATCATGCAGCGGCAAATGCATTTCAGGACGCATTGGCTGCTTATCGTCATAATTTGGGGCTTCCAGGAACGTCTGTGAATTGGGGTCCGTGGGGTGAAGCTGGCGTCGTAGTAGGACAAAAGCTTCATGGTTACAAGCCAATGACTACGACAGAGTGTCTGGCTTCAGCTGAAAAGGTTCTCAGATCTCACATTCCGAATGCTATTGCTGTAGATGGGAACCACACCGTTTGGAGGAATTTGTTTCCTTGGACAGAAGCATATTTTAAGATGATGAATGATGTAGGCACAGTTACCAGGCCTAGGATAGAGGTATTGTTTCTGTTTAGATATGTTTTTTACAGTGGACTTGAGCAAGGTTTATTATAGGGTATTTCTTGTAAACCTATACTCTTACCCTGATTACAGGTGGAAAAAAAGAACACAACAAAAAGTTTCTGGAACGCAATTGAAGACGCAGGTGGAATAGAAGAAATGACGTGTGTTTTGCGTTCCTACATACGGTCCATTCTTGCTGCCCTCCTGGACCAGGCCCCCGACGACATTCATCTAGACCAAGATTTACGACTGGACTCACTCATGAATATTGAACTTCGAAACTCTTTACAGTCACTGATAGGTCCAAAAATGGTGGTGCCTAATTCGTTGGCATCCTGCAAAACGCTGCAACAAATGACAGACAAAATACTAGACTTGACCATTGGAAACAAACATAGCGGTAAAGATGACGACGACACTGATGGCGCGAGATGTAAAACATCATTTTCCAAAGTGGTCCGGGATGAAGTTACCTCAGCATTGGAGGCTTGGAAGGAATTCAAGCCCGAAATACGTCCGAAAATGTCTGTATCTCAAATACGAATAGTACTGTTAACAGGAGTAACGGGGAACCTAGGGCCGTACATCCTTTTTCATTTAACGCAACGTCCTACTATTCAGGTTGTGCATTGTCTCGTACAGGCTAGTGATGAGGATTCTGCAGTAAATAGAGTAAAGGTCGCTCTACAGAAAGTCGAGCTCTTACCGTTGGTAGACATGGATAAAGTAAAGGTGGTACTTGGAAATTTGGCTAGACCACAGTTTGGTATTTCGGACTCCAGCTACGAGAAACTAGCATTATCTGTAGATGCAGTGTTCAACATTGCAGCAGTTACTGGTCACTTGGAGGAGTACAGTAGTGACCAGGGCAATTATGTTCGGCAGGTGAATGTTTTAGGTGTCCGGGAAGTTTTGCTGTTTGCAACTACTGGTCAAGCGAAATACATATATTTGGCTTCATCCATTGCAACAATTAGGCGATCTACATCGGTAACTAATGGTCAAACAATGGTGCAAGAAGGATGGTTAGCAGATGACGAATTTGAAAATACACCCAACGTTGGATACGTTTTGTCGAAATTTGTAGGCGAAAAATTGGTAGAAGGATTTCTCCGTCAGGTTGGTGGTGGAGGTGGTGGTGGAGCTGTTAAAGTTTTTCGCATCCCCCTACTTGTTGGGTGCAGCACTAATGGGGTCCAGGATGTGTTTAGAAGTAATTTTTTCCTCAAGTATTTATACTACATTAAGTCTGGGGTGATGCCTCAAGATGATGTCCCAATGCCACTCCTTCCTGTTGACATTTGTTCATTAATATCCTTAGACATCTTTTTTAATGAAGATGCTCCATCTGATGTGTATAACATCACCAATCCCAGCGCGCCTTCGGAACTGGAACTTCCCAAGTTGGCATCTAAACTAGGGTTTGGTGATGTCAAGCTGGTGGACTATAATGTCTGGGTTATGCTGTTGCAAGATGACAAGAATTGTTTGCTGGAATCATTAAAAAAGTTTTACGTGGATCCTGAGAGATATCCAAAATTAATGATGGAAATGGAGGTGTTGACCTCTTGGCGAAACAATAAGGAGGCATTCTATAAAAGTTACAAGATGGAGAAATATGCGCCAAATTCGATTCTTCTTGTGGAGGATATAATGGTCACGCTGAAAAGGGATATAGAGTATGCGTTGAAGCTGATTAAATAGATTAGGTTGCATTTCACCTTGTGAACTGAAATTGCTAATTTTTAATTCGTTAATTTCCTGTGTTGTTCTGTATCTTTCATAAAATGTTTGAAAAAGAATACTTATTTTAAGAATAGACTGAATGGATTTGTGATTACTTGTGTTTCTGTGGCACCAGAGTGAAATTACTGAAACTTTGGACTTGAAGATGGACCAAATCTCTTTAAGGGTTGATGGGATCCCACTGGTATTGTTACGGTACTGATAGTATAGTGTAGATAAATTAAATGTGAATCATATAAAAGATCTGAGTTGCCTTAAGGATCGTAGTGGGTGACCAACAAAGGTATTGATTGATTTAAAAGTAGCGGTAATAAGCGTTGAAATTTAGATTATTGTAGTATAGTTGCTCCAAATAATATATATCAATTTATTTAGGGTGATATGTGTCTTTTATTTGCTACGAGATTATGTTGGTTACCATAAAGGATTTAGTTTGACATAGGAGTTTTTAGTCTCCCATTTGGCTATCATAGAAAATGTTTTTATAATGATTGGCGTGTTTAAATTTGCAATATAGTATTCTAAGATTTGTATAAAGGGATTTTGGAAATGGTTATAAATTTACAGATTAAAAACAATCACTCGATCTGAATCTAAAAAGCACTGTAAGTTATTTAAAGTTTTAATGAGCGAAATGGCTCATAGAAATGAGAGATTTTCATGAGCGTGGAAACTTGGAGAGACAGATAAACGGAAAGTACATTACCAAAAATGATCTCGCCATCATTAACATACAGGGGGAGAATGACATTGGGGAAGATGAGAAGAGATGGTAAAGGACTTGGTTGAAATTGACCATTTGTCATTTTGTTGAAAAAATGTAAAATTGTTCGATTACACCTTGTATTACGATGACTATAACGCTGCTGTAAATAGACCGTAATAGCCTACGGTTATAAAAACTGTCACCTCTTTCTGTATGTTGCCATGACAGCACTTGGGGAGTTATAGAAGGTTTTAAATGCAGTGAGGGGAATATAACGATTGGTGGCAAGTAGTGTGTAAAAAAGTTGCCCAGAGGCTTCGCAAAGCAAACATTTTGGGGTTTAACAAACCCGTGTGAATAATTAATCGTTCCCTCTGCAACCCCGAAGCAAGAGTTTTGCAGAAGGATTTGATTTACTATCATACCAACACTGCACCAACTATACGCAACGCAGCAACCACAATTTGCAAAGGAACCTATGTATTTTGCTTATGACTGACTTTTATAGGTAAACAAAAGCTTGAGCCGTGGGAAAATATATTTGTTATTTGTGTAGTATTATAAGTAGTCGAGAATCTGCTCTTGTAAGGATACGTTTGTCAATTCCTCTGTTTCAAAAAAATTATTAAATAGAGGATGTTAAATTGTTTGATTGTTTTTTCTGTCGCCAATTGTTCTCAGTAGAAGTACAATGAACATTCTCATATCGTTCTTGATTCGATTGCTGTTGCTTTTAAAATCCAAGGGTTGGTAGCTCGTAATACAATACATTTCTGTCAAAAGGCAATAACATGATAGACATCTGATCTTAATTAAAATCAAAATATTCACAGTCAGTTGTAGTCAAATTTTTACATAATTAATGCCTAGGTTATAAGGAAAGGTTTGCATATAAAGACTCCAAACAGTTGAACTTGGACATTCTGTTTTGTTCGGTACATAGAGTCAAAGAGTAACAATTCCATTGGATTTCCATAAACCCATGACATAATTTAGACATCATTCTACATTCCCGTTATTAATTTGAATAAAAAGTTGACCATGGGTCGACAAACTACTTTTTCGGCAATCAATCTTGTCGTCATTCTGGCTACACTTGAAGCATTTGCTACTAGTCAAACGCCACCAATTTTATCGTGTGGCAACCCCGGAGCCCCTTGGGTAGCTACTATCCTTACAATCAATTCTTTCGAGATTATTAATGTGCTTATCACTACCGAGGGTGTGATTAGGAATGTTTAGTTTGATTTTGTTAAACAGACACTTCAATATTCAATATAGTAAGTAGAACATCCTTTGTGGAACAATTTGACAGAACGGGAAAAGAGGATATTTTTTTTTTGAGATTATCTCAAAACCTTGGCGGTAGGCGCGCCATTTTTATTGCGCGTGAAAAATATTATAAACGTGTCCCACCTTTTAAGAGGGAATAGGAAAACAGCAGCGCGGGCCCGGTTATAGGTTCCCTCCCTCAAATAAATGTTCAGTTCACGTAAAAAGAACATGAGGTGGGGGGAAGTGAGAATGAATAAAATATGCATCAATAGTGCTGAAATGAGTGGGGTGAGCTGAAAGTACATACTGTTTCCTTTACTATTATATAAAAAATCTAAAATGAATGAGCCAAACCAGCCAAGTCGAGGCATATAAGCCGAGGATGAATGAAAATCATTGTAATGCAAATGACGGTACTGTTTAACCTGTGAAATTAGTAATTGAAACATATAAAAAGTTATGAATGAACTGATAAAGGATTAATATGACGTCATTCTATATGAATGAAGTGGATTTGATCATGTTTCATGATATTGAACTTGATTTCTGTGTAATCTTACTTTATTTAGCCTTCTTTCTAATGCTCCTTTACATATTTTAGTAGAGAAAACCCATCAATTATACTATCACTTCGGAATACGCGGTTTAGCAAAACTACAAGGATTAGAAAAAGGGAAATGATAATCTGTAAAAATAGAAAAATAAGAAATAGTTTAATATAATCTTTTGCATAGTGGGATTGTCAGACCTGCACCATCGGCCTTGACTATATCCACTCGAACAATGGGTCAAACTTCTCCTCGCGGGAGGAGTGGGGTAGTGGGGTCAAGGTCCTCGGGATTTGCATGCAATGCAGAGGAAAATACCAACTTGACCCCAACAAACTTTACCTCATCTCATATTTACTCGACACTGATTTTAATTATTCGTATTCGCTTCCGGAAGTCTTTGCATGAAGATGTAAAGTGTTTTCGATCCCTGCTCCATGTGGGATTCAATCATCACTTTTGGAGAAATGTAGATTTTTATGTTTGGACACAATTCGCCGAAGTATGGAACCAAGCAGCAGTCTTACCACATTTACTGAAACGATGAAAAACGGAATATTACGATGGAAAAGTTGAATTTCCAGCCCCGAACTAATAAACATGAAACATTATCAAGTTACCTTCATTCGATACATGTTACATCACACTTTGTCTGTTCGGCTTTATTAAAACAGTACACTACACTAACCTGGGTTTGATTTTAGGAATGCCTACTTATGAAATGACGGTAATTACACAATTTGGATGGCGGATGACACTAAGCATAGTTGCTCTCCTATGGCTAACGATACTACACAATTTGACAGATACTAATCCTTGTGATTTAGATTGTTACAATTTTTAGTAGCGAGGTCATCAAGTTAACGGCACCGAGGGCAGCTGTATCCTGGCGGGTAGTACGTGCCACATTTTGAGCATTGGCTATTTGGCTGGCTGGAATCCTTACCTCCCCAATGCACCACGAAGACGTAAGATAACTTGCTGGTATAGTTTGCAAACTGCCTGTTCACAGATACGTTTGAGAGCATTATGGGAAAGTTGAAGTTTTCAGCTGAATGTTTAAAAATATAAATTGATTTTATTCAACAATTGGATTAAATACGCATGTATAGAAGTAATTGATTAATGGTACCAAAATAAATGTTGAACTCGGCTTGATTCCGCCAGTTCTGGTGAGCTTGAAAGTTGAATTGGTGTTTTTGCCCAGCGTTGGAAGGGTTTATATGCATTTACCTAAATGCCGGCTTTATATGAGAAACATCAAGCTTCATTATGTCACCCTTCCATGCAATGGACATTATGAAAGGGGGATCATATTAAGTTATGACTGCATGACAGATGACCGATCTCAATGCGAAAACAATGAGAACATTCATGATCATGAACTTAAAATTATTGCTCAATTAGAACTTACAATAACAATTAGGATTGACGGCTTCTTTATTGCCATAATAAATATTGCTTTGAAGTGGGTTCTGATAGTGTTGGGTTGGGTAAATATTGTGACTACATATATGATGTGCATGAATGATTAAGTTTGTCTTATCAACCCTGGTCCATAATCCTTTGGATTAGTGAATTTGAGGTCTATTTTAATCAGGTTCAGCTGTGGGTTTACCTGTACAATGTGTGATTTAAAGATAAGCCATTCGATTCGAGTGTGTGTTTACCTAATCTGAATGGATATGTAAATGAACATAGGTGACAGTGATGGATGACTGGATACAGCTTAGATGCATTGGTCTGGATCGGTGCCAAGACCAATGACATCAGCCAACTGTGGGACAACACTTTTGTTTTCCTACTCAGAAAATAATGAGCAGTAAGAAATCTGGAGTGAATGTGAGTGAATGCATGCGAAACCAAACTGTTAGAAATAAGAAAGAGTAGAATAAAACCAAGAGGCAAAGCGAAACTACCCCAAAAGGGTACTTCATAGTTATTTAGCATAAATTGGATTGTAGGACTATAAAAGTCGGCAAAAAATGGTCTCGCGACATAAGAACCTCCGCCTAAGGGTTGATTCCAGTTTGCAATACTCACGTACCCTTCAAGAACTTCGGAGTGCCACCAGACACACTGAATGACCTACAATGACTTCAACGAATTATTTTTGATAATGCATTCTCTCTGTAAGCAGGACTACTTAAAAGCTAATACTACTAAGCTGAGTATAAATAAACATTGAATTGAATTCAAGTTAATATCATCTGCGTTATTTGAAAACGTACTGGTTTCATATATTGTAGGACGTGGGATATTCGCGTTATGCATACTTCTCCCTGGTGGTAGATGTAATTAGGCTATGGCATCAAGGTCATCTGAATTTGAATGTAATGTAATAAAGACAAAAAATGAATTGGTTATCCAAACTGAAAATTCAAATGCATCAATCATGTTATGCATTGCTTGGTCCAATCCATTTCCAATTTCTTTAGATTGATGATGACAAGAAATGAATACATTGGCGACTCTGAGTTATAAAAATTATCATGAACAAACAAAGACCAATTATTCATAGATGATACACATGGATTGGCAGCATCCAAAACCCAAAAGAATACGTAATCAACCTAACCATAGTGTAATATCAGCCAACAGATAAGGTGTTTTTGTACTTTTGGCCCTATCATGTCTCAGACAGACGGACGGACAGACAGACACAACGGGTACATAAGCCCAACTGCGAGGGCTAAAAAATTGTATATAAATCCACTCTGCACGTCATATGAATTGATTCAAGTACAACTTTGTCCAAGAAATCGGAAAATTCGAAATTCCATTAAATCGATACTGCTCTGCAGTTCCCATAGATTGTGATCAATAGGCAATTTTATGCCAAAATTCACGAAACATTCTATACATTTTTATGTAAACCTTATTAACATCATTCAAACTTAGCGTTTCATAAAATTTGAGAAAATCGTGAAAGCCGGGAAATTACATTTGTTGAAGTTATTCCATGCCTATACAATTTTTGGATTGGATTGGACATGTAATTTGAAAGGCCAAAGTTGTTGATGTTGTTCTTATTTCCGCTGGCATTTTAGAAATTCCAAGGTCCATTTACGGAATTGTGTCCCCATCGCAAAATATATTATAAAACTTCCTGATGCATTTAAAACAATACCGAATTCCGTTACTCTTACTTACGAATTGTATTTTTTAGGTAGAGGTCAAAATTTCCACAATTTGGTTTAACATTGTGTGATTCTTATGTCAACCTTCTTGCCAGGTATTCCTCAATAGTTGTATTTCTTGTTTCATTTTGATTAAAAACAAATCTGCCTCTGCCATGTTTCGGAAAATTCCTTGAGAAGCATGTAAACTAAAATCAATTTGATTCCCCAGCGTAAGTGGTGTAAATATAATTCCTGCAATAACATTTTTTTTGAATTCAAACATTTTAGCTACTAAAAGCGACTTAACTCACCTCTAAGTTTGTATGGATAATCTACGGCGTACACGTAATACAAGTTGGTGATTTTATTAGTTCCCAATATGTTGTACCCTATTGGTGAATAGACAAAGGGATTGAACGTGGTAACGAATGCGGTATAAGGAAAGGTAATTTTGATGAGTAAAAATGTAGGCAGTATTATTGGGTTCATTATTGTCAGTAAAAGTATCGTTTCTGGATAAAGTTGAGAAGATTCATAATCCACCAGGTTCTTTTGTATTGCTTCCAGTTGTTTTAATTCATTCTTTTCTTTTAGTGGAAGGCCAATCATGGCCGGAAACCTAATTTAACAACAGATTAGATCATAAACACTTTGGTTTCCATAATAATTGTAAAATTGTTACATGTTGTTACAAAATTTCCCCTTTTCGGCAGGATGGTTCGGAATCGGTTCGAAGTACATGAAATTATCATGATTGGCAACGCAAACGTCATCCCAGCTTGGTATCGATTTCTTAAGTGTGCTTAAGAATGCGGACATGAGAATTGCGGAAATTTTGCAACCAGAATTTTCTGATAATTTCTTGACCACGTTGAAATTCATACTTGTTTTTGTCCAACAAAAAGTTTGGGGTACGTTTGATGAATCGAGAAATGCAAGACGTTTCGACCGTACTTTGATGAAATTTTTTAATATCAACAAAGCTAAAAGGGGGAGTTTAGCACCGAGTTTGGCCTAAAATATGGAAAAGCTGTTGTACCTGCGACTAAATGTTTAAACATATTTTATTTTACCCTGCCAAGGAATCCCGTTGGAATTGTACTCTTTGCGGTCCTGTAACTAGTTTGGGTACCAATAAAAGTGTCCATTAGGATTCGAAGGGAATAAGCGTCCACAAGCGCATGGCTGATTTTAAATATGAATGTGCTTCTCTTTTCTTGAACATTATGTAGCAGGACCATCTCCCACTTTGGGACAAATCCACGGAATTTTAAATTGTTGTTTGCGATTCTAATTAGAGCTTCGTTTTCTGTTTCCCGCCGCGGATGGAAATCCTCCTCCCGGATGTGAAAGTTTAAATCAAGCGGAGCTTTAATTTTATATGTGAAGCCAAGAACATGAGTGAGGGTGTAGTGAAAAACTGGATACTATATATAATTTGTAAAAGAATTAAATAAATTTTCTTAGTTAAATTTAAATAAGTTTTTTAATTTAAATAAGTTTTTATACAAACCTTGACGTCCTTTCCATCCTTGATAAATGTGTCGTGAAAATGTGTTTTTAATTTTTGACAGTCAACAAGTCCTTCTCCAACAAATGCTAAACTGACAATATTGCCAATAGAATCAGGAATTTTAGTAGAGTCGTATGACGTGTCGGAATTTCGAAATTTTATTTTGATGCAGAGAATCACAATGGACTTCCACAAGGTCAGAAATATCAGAATCAAAATTAGAAAAGGTGTGGCAATAATCCACAGCAAAAGTCCGATAATTATTTGTATTGGTTCTTTGAACATATTTAATTTTTAGTATTGATTGACCCAGCTTTATACATGCATGTCCAAAGAAGGAATATGATGGGTTGATAGAATACAGACTTGTTGCAACAACAGTGGGAAAATTTTGATAGAGAAGTCGAGACAAGTCGTATCATTATTGCTTCTAATATCGCTCGTTATACATAATTTTAATGTTGAAATAGATTTCCCCTTCTGATTAATCAACTTTTACTTGATTACTTTAACTCGGTACGCGAATGTTTTTGTTTTTGTTTTTGATTAAGACAAATATATGTTCAACTAAAGCAGAGCAAAGCAAGGTATGTACGAGGAAACTCTGTGGAAATTAAATCCTGCTCTATAAAAATTAATTAATTTCAGTATCTTACTAATCTCACTTAGTACATGTACTCACATTTTAATTAGATCCTGACCTCCAATTAAAAATGAACGAGCGCATGCCCCTGTCTGATATGGGGAAGATTATGGATAATTAATTTTTTGATTGCAGGCAACATGTGATGCTCTGTATACATCACACCCCCGTCAAATTGCCAGAAATTTGTATCGGCGGCGTTTCAACAGTGTGCGGCGTCGGCGCGGACCTCTGATACCGTGAAGTCTTCTCTCACCAATTTTGACATTCATTAATTGTGCTGTCCATGCGTCATTTGCATCAATCATTCGTGGCACATGATTTAATTGAATTCTATCATTGTTTGCGACAAACATGATTATCTGATTAAGTAAGCCTGATTATGAAACATTGTATATCAAATGTAATACATAATTGATGTACATCATCATGACAATTTCAGTACTGAGATCAGCTTACACCAATTTGTGACTCCATTACTTACCAGACGTATATTTTCGAGTCGAGAGGGTGGCAAAAACATTTTCCGAAGCACGAGAGGTTTTCCTGTACTTTGACGACGTATATGCTCACTCAAAATGCGACTCATACAATATAGTTTATTGTTGACCGTTTCTACCTACATGGCAATAGGTAACCAATTCATATGTTTAGACCACTGACTTGATTGAGTTTATATTGTAGGTCAAGCATATCCTCCTATCCCAAACGTGAAAGATGGCTCGCATCCTGAACAAACTATGGATATGTACCTTCCATCTCCAAATGTGGAAGATGTTTCCAAAATAATTGTCCTAAGCCATGGCGGCGCTTGGGGTGCTGGAGATAAGGAGGAAATGCTGCGTTTTATTCCGTTTCTACAAGCAGACTTTCCAACTCACGTCAATCGTAAATATCAACTATCGTCTGGGTAGGAATACGTTTTAAATCTCTGAGACCTTTACAGAATTTGTGTATTGACACGGCTTCAGGTACTGACGAAAATCCCGGGTTTCCGAAACAGCTGGAAGACATCGAACTTGCTTTATCATTTCTAAAAAAGGCATTTCCGTCCCGAGTAACATTTGCTCTATTCGGAGGCAGCGCGGGAGCCCATCTTTCAATGTTGTATGCCTATTCTTTGGACAGCCGTTTGGATGATCCTCAAGTGCCCGTCGTGGTGAACCTTGTTGGACCCACAGATATTACGCATCCATCCTACAGTCAGAATCCCCTCTACACTGGGCTCTTCTTTGCTCTGGTCGGCGGTTGCACCTACGCTCAATGCCCCGATTTATATACTGCCACTAGCCCCGTCACGTATGCTGTGGACGTCAGGACTACGAAAACAATTGGGTTTTATGGAGATGCTGATATATTAATTCCAAATAGTCAAATGCCGATTATCAAGGAACGGTTGGAAGCTTTAGGTGTTCCCAGCAGTTTCACAATGTACCCTGGAGGACATGGAGATTGGGCTGCGATATATCAGCTCGACATGATGGCAAGAATCAAAGCTTTTTTTAACGCCCACTGGTAAAAAACAATAATACGTACTCGGAACACAAGACTTTCTAATATTTTGCGAAAGTTATGTTAGAAATTTAATTGTTACATTTCGAAGGCTTTGATAAAATTGTAATGAGAAAAGCAATAAAATTAATTCAGAATATAATAATTAGTTAAATATTACACCAATTAATTAATTAACAAATTAAAAAATTAACAAATTGTATCAAACTAACCGTGCTATCATATGGTGCCCGATGAAATGATTTCCCATTCATTGTTCAAATTAGGTCAAGGCCGCAATAGCGAAATGACATTTCCACAAATATTTCACTGAAAAGCATTCAGGTCAAATGGAGCGAAAAGGCTCCCACATTGCCCGCGTCATTATGAGCCTCGGCGGCAATCATTTTACTGATCGGACTACACGTCGTTCTACTCGTAACGAAGAGAGGAGTGGAGCTCTAAATGTATGTAATGCTTATAAGGCTTTATTGTATTCTTTTCTCAGTAGAGAGCTCGGGCAGGGCAGCGGTCGACTCCAGTGAAGGAAGAACTTCTGTATGAGTTGAGTGGTGTGGATGCAGGATGAGATTTGGAAAGAACCGATTCCACAAATTTTCAGCAACGCATTAGCGAAAATGCTCCTCGATTTCATTGAAACTTTGAGCGAAATATTCGTGGAATTTGTTTTTGCGAAAGATTCTGTTAATCTTTCTCAGACGTCCAGAGTACGGCTTGAGCGGAAAATTAGCAGAAACTTAGCCTGATTGACGCAAAAACAAATTCCACGAATATTTCGCACAAAGTTTGGGGCATTTTTTCGCTAATGCGTTGCTGAAAATTTGTGGAATCGGTTGTTTCCAAATCTCGTCCTGCATCCACACCACTCAACTCCCTCAGACATTGTCTCATCACTGGAGTCGACCGCTGCTCGGCCCGAGCTCTCTACTGAGAAGAGAATGCAATAAAACCTTACAAGCATTACATACATTTAGTGCTCCACTCCTCTCTTCGCTACGAGCAGAACTGTACTCCGATCAGTATAATGATTGCCGCCGAGCCCCATAATGACTCGGGCAATGTGGGAGCCTTTTCGCTCCATTTGACCTGAATGCTCTCCAGTGAAATATTTGTGGAAATGTCATTTCGCTATTGCGGCCTTGACCTAATTTGACCAATGAATGGGAAATCATTTCATTGGGCACGATATGATAGCACGGTTAGTTGGACACAATTTGATAATTATTTAATTGATGTAATAATTAACTAATTATTACATTCTGAAATAATTTTATTGCTTTTCTCATTACAATTTTTTCAAAGCTTTCGAAATGGACCAATTAAATTTCTAAAATAACTTTCCCAAAATGTTAGAAAGTGTGGTGTTCCGAGTACGTATTATTGTTTTTTACCAGTGGGCGTTGAAGAAAGCTTTGATTCTTGCCATCATATCGAGTTGATATATCGCAGCCCAATCTCCATGTCCTCCTGGATACATTGTGAAACTGCTGGGAACACCTAAAGCTTCCAACCGTTCCTTGATAATTGGCATTTGGCTATTTGGAATTAATATATCAGCATCTCCATAAAACCCAATTGTTTTCGTAGTCCCGACGTCCACAGCATACGTGACGGGGCTAGTGACATTATATAAATCGGGGCATTCAGCGTAGGTGCAACCGCCGACCAGAGCAAAGAAGAGGGCAGTGTAGAGAGGATTCTGACTGTAAGATGGATGCGTAATATCTGTGGGTCCAACAAGGTTCACCACGACGGACACCTGAGGATCATCCAGACGGCTGTCCAAAGAATAGGCATACAACATTGAAAGATGGGCTCCCGCGCTCATTCCGAGTAGAGCAAAAGTCACTCGGGACGGAAATGCCGTTCTTAGAAATGATAGAGCAAGTTCGATGTCTTCAAGCTGTTTCGGAAACCCGGGACTTTCGTCAGTACCTGAGAACGTTACAAAAGACAAATTCTGTCTAGGTTCCGACAAATATTGACAAATATGTATTCTTACCCAGGCGGTAGTTGATATTTGTGATGACATGAGTTGGAAAGTCTGCTTGTAGAAATGGAATAAAACGCAGCATTTCATCCCTATCTCCACCACCCCAAGCTCCGCCATGGATTAGGACAATTACTTTAGAAACATCTTCCACATTTGGGGATTGGAGGTAAATATCCAGAATTTGCTGAGGGTCCGAGCCATATCTCACGTTTGGAATTGGAGGATATGCCTGACCTACAATGTAAACTCAATCAAGCCAGCTGTCTCCACATTTTGAGTTGATTATTACCCGTTGCCATGTTGATATATACAGTCAACAATAAACTTATTTCTGTCAGACGCATTTTGAATCAAAGCTCAAGAAAATCTCTCTTTATTAAACCTGTTTTATATTATTTATTATTCTTTATGATTCTCCTAAAAAATCGGATGGATTTCGAAAGCTTGGGATAGTAAAGGGTATACGTTTAAAATATCGCATCCGAACAGTACAAGGAAAATCAAACCAAAATCTCTAATGTAAAGGGTGTTTCGGTATTTTTTTAGGTACCCCCTCGACTAAAAAAGATATCCGTAGCGTAAGTAATAAGTTAGTCACAAGTTGGTGTGAGTTAATGTCAGTATTGAAATTGTTTGATTTCAATCATTACTTTTGTTATACAACGTTTTCTTATCAGGTTTATTTAATCAGTTAATCATATTTATCACTAACAAGAAAATAATTAAATTAAATCATGTGCCATGAATGATTGATGCAACTCCGCATGCAAAGCATACTTTATCAATGTCAAAATTGGTTACAGAAAACTACACGGCACCACATGTCCCCACAATACTAGAAATTAGCGTGTTACGAGTATTATTGTTTTTTAAGTACAAATTTTACAAGTATAAACTCAATGGGGTCAGTTGTCTTCACATTTTGAATTAGTTACCCGTTGCCATGCTGATATAAACTGTCAATAATGATACAAAACTATGTTGTATGAGACACATTTTGGATGTCCGTCAAAGTCAAAGTTCAATGAAGCCTCCTCTCGTGCATCGGTATATTTTTTAGACACCCTCTAGACAAAAAATATCGGTAGAGTAAGTAATCGTTTATTCACAAGTCTGTGGGAGCTAATCTCAGTACTGAAATTGATTACATTACTGATTGAACCTCAGTACTGAGATTTTTTATATCAATAATTACATTTGTTATACATTGTTTCTGTATCAGGGTTATTTAATCAGATGATTATATTTGTCACAAACAAGAATTAAATTAAATCATGTGTCAAAATGATTGGTGCAAATTATGCATTCAAAGCACACTTAATCAACGTCAAAATTGTTGACAAAACCCTACACGGTATCAAATAATGATGTTTATCGCAACAAGAACACAAATTTATAACGTTTCTTTCAATTTGGCCAAAATGATTTGGGCCCCACATTGTTGGAAATTCGGATGTTTACGTTTTTTACCAGTGGGCGTTAAAAAAAGCTTTAATTCTTGCAAACATGTCGAGCTGATATATCGCAACCCAATCTCCATGTCCTCCTGGATACATTGTGAAACTGCTGGGAACACCCAAAGCTTCCAACCGTTCCTTGATAATTGGCATTTGACTATTTGGAATTAATACATCAGCATCTCCACAAAACCCAATTGTTTTCGTAGTCCCGATATCCACAGCGTACGTGACGGGGCTAGTGGCATTATATAAATCGGGGCATTGAGCGTAGGTGCAACCGCCGACCAGAGCAAAGAAAAGCCCAGTGTAGAGAGGATTCTGACTGTAGGATGGATGCGTAATGTCTGTGGGTCCAACAAGGTTAACCACGACGGACACCTGAGGATCATCCAAACGGCTGTCCAAAGAATAGGCATACAACATTGAAAGATGGGCTCCCGCGCTGCCTTCGAATAGAGCAATATGTTAAGTTTGCATAAGTTTTACCAGATTATGTTGGGTATCCTAAAGGATTTAGTTTGGTATAGGAGTTTTGAGTCCCCCATTTGCCAGTCAGATTAATTATGCAATTTAGTATTCTAAGATTTGTATAAAGTGATTTTGGAAGTGGTTATAAATTTACAGTTTAAAAATACTCACTAAAACGAATACACAAAAAACTAAAAAAACTCACTCGAGCTGAGTCTAAGAAGTTTTAATTAGTGTAATGGCTCATGAAAATGAGAGGCTTTCATGAGCGTGGAAACTCGTACAGACAGACAAACGGAAAGTACATTACCATAAATCATCTTGCGATCATTAATAAAGAGGGGGAGAATGGCATTGGGAAAGATGAGTATAGATGGAGAAGGACTTGGTTGAAATTGACCATTTGTCATTTAGTTGAAAAGATGTAAAATTGTTCGATTACACCTTGTATTACGATGACTATAACGCTGCTGTAAATAGCCCATGATGTCCCTACTACGGTTGTAAAAACTGTCACCTCTTTCTGTTTGTTACCATGACAGCACTTGGGGAGTTGTAGTAAGGTTTTAAATGCAGTGAGGAGAATATAAAGATTGGTGGCAAGTAGTGTGTAAAAAAGTTGCCCAGAGGCTTCGCAAAGCAAACACTTTATAGGGTTTAACAAACCCGTGTTAATAATTAATCGTTCCCTCTTCAATTCAACCCCGAAGCAAGAGTTTTGCAGAAGGATTTGATTTACTATCATACACTACACACACTGCACCAACTATACACAACGCAGCAACCACAATTTGCAAAGGAACCTATGCATTTTGCTTATGATGACTGACTTTTATAGTTAGACGAAAGCTTGAGCCGTGGGAAAATATATTTGTTATCTGTGTAGTATTATATAGGTAGTCGACAATTTGCTCTTGCAAGGATACGTTATGGTCAATTCCTCTGTTTCAAAGAAAAATATTAAACATTAAATTATGTGATTGTTTTGTCTGTCGCCATGATAACTCCGCTCTAGTTCGGCTGAAATTTAAAAGCAGTACTGTCGGGATCAAGAATAAAGCCAACTGAGGTCGGGGATTCAAGTTCTAGGTCATAACGTCACGTCGGCAAGGTAGCATTAATATTTTGCATGTTTAGATAAATACAAGGTGGCTCGTAAATTTGTGCACGGTATTAAATTAAAATTAAACAAAATGGAATCGAAGAATGTTTATCCATTCTTATTGTTAGTTGGATGAAAGATTTAATGGAAGGAATGATAATTTTTTTTATCCTTTTCGAACAACTGTGGGGTGCGCAGTCCTGGTTTTTCTTAAAAATGAAGCAAATGCATTGGATTTCTATATCTTCGGAAAGATGGACAAGTAAATTGACTATAATACACTATTTTTAAATTGCGAGGAAGAAATTTCATTCTCAAGTTTTTGAGTATTGAAATTTTATGAATTTCCAGAAAAACTTGTCCTGCACAACGTACAGTTCTTCAAAAATTAGAAGGAAAGTTAGACATTTTTTGTATTAGAATTATACATATTCGCAAATCAAAATATCATCAAATTTGTTAAAATTTAGAATTATATGGACCGTGAACAAACTTCAGACTCAACCTGTATTTATATAAACATGTGCAAAACAGATTAATGATTCCTTTCCTTCTGATATTCGTTTCTAAGAAAATATTTCTTTTCAGATGTCATTCTCATGGAAATGGAAGGTTGTGCAAATTACCATGGTCACAATGTGTCTGTGGATTGATACAGTGTCCGGATGTTTTGGCGGGGGAGGAAGCAGACGGGGTGGTGGAGATACTAGCCTAGACCTAGACTGCGTGTGGTCGTCTTGTGCGATTTCCTCATCCTGCCCCGGTGAATTTACGGAGATGAGCAGAGACTCTAACGGTTAGTCCGGTGGTATGACACTACCCCCCACTAAGGAATATCAATCAATTATATAAGGCAGTCCCGAAAGAGTTTGAGAAGGCGGTTAGGCTTTGTCGCAGAAAGGTAGCATTTTTGGAGGTGGTAGGACACGGCTATAATATGATACAACCGTGAATGCTAGGTTGGATTTCTTCAAATTTGCACGTAAATATTTACTCAAAACCACTGCAACATCATCTTACTCTCTCTCTAGGACTGCCCGTCAACGATATTGATTTTCACAGCGCAATAAAGCTTTTGTAATTTATAGGTTGTACAAATGTAGACGACACCAGAGTACGCTGCTGTCGCACTGGACATATCCCCACCTGCCTGAACGCATCCTGCACCGGCTATCCCCCCTGTCCTTATGGATATGACGTAAAAGATCGTTCCTCCTGCGATAATTTAAATAACTATGTAAAGAATATTGTATGCTGTCGGGGTGAAGGGTCAAATAGGGGAGCAAATTGCATCAATACTCCTTGTACCGAAGTTCCAACTTGCCCCTCTGGTTACATGGAGATGGACACGGACTCCTCCTCCTGTACCGGTTATCAAGCTAGTAAACGCTGTTGCGAAATCAAGCATCTCCCGCGGTGCTTCAACACGTCCTGTTCCTCCTCCTTACCGGGCTGCCCTTCTGGTTACATGGAGCTAGATCGTACTGACGCGGCTTGCCCTATGAAGGCATATTGGCAAAGCCTCTGTTGTAGAGAGGGGGAGGGTCCACGGTGCTTCAACACTTCGTGCTCATTCTCTCCCACTTGCCCTTCAGGTTACTCTAAACTGGATCCAGATGACAAAGACTGTGCAAGGTCTAACTCAAAACATCTCTGCTGCCAGTCTGGTAATGGGCCTTGGTGTTTGACCACACCATGCACCAACTTCCCCGTTTGTCCAACTGCTTACTCGGAACTCGACAGGGACTCTGATTCCTGCCCAGTCATATCTCAATTTCCGCAGTCGAGGAGTATCTGCTGCCAAGAGGGACTTGGTCCACAGTGCTTCACTACCTTCTGTACAATTGTCCCCCGCTGCCCTTCCGGTTATTGGGAAACGGAACATTTGGGCGAAAAAGAAGCTGCCTGCAAAGACTCAACAATGTCGAAAAGTGTCTGCTGTAGAGTTTCAGTTTCAACCACAACAAATTATCCTTATTAGCTTTGCAGGATAGCTGCGATGTTTACGTATGTCTGTAGCTCCGCCTGTCACTCTTATATGTAGGAACGTCGATGATACTCCTGTTAATCTCCATTAACATAAAATAAACGACATTTCCCATTTTTTTTGTTTGATGGCATTAAGGGTTTGTATATGGATGCATTATGACTACCGCTTTAAAAATTAATAAACGGCACTCTTTCAGGTCAAAATATTTGTTAAAGTAAATGAATTTGCAATACTTTCCTTTCGACCAGATATTAAATACCATTGACATCATTTCATACCATTAAAACTAGTGGTATTTTTATGAAAAAGTGGTATTTCTGAAACCCTGTTTAAAACCAAAGAATTTTTTTTATTACCACAAGATTTTAGCAATGGTGGCCCTTTCAGGCTGTTTAATTACTAATTTGCGTAGCGAAACAAAACAATAGAAAATGGAAACAAATCAATTTAAATACGAGACCAATGCGTGGTTAATTAACTACATTCTGCTCATATACTGTTGTCCGTCCCATCCGATAAAATGCTTATTTTTCCACTTCTACCGTGCTTCTGGTTGTGTTTCCTTAAATCATTCTTATGGTAGAACTTCATGTCACAAACTTTACAGTTATATTTTGTGATTTTAAAGTGGACCCGTCGGATGTGATCATTTAATCCCCCCACCGTTAAAAACATGTTTGAACACTGGTCACACTGAATCCTCTTTTCTGGGCGGGGCGCATCCTCATCCCGTTCATGAATACTTTTGATGTGCGCATTTCTATTCAGTTTGGTAAAGAATCCTTTTTGACAGTAGTTGCAAAAGAATTTCAACTTTTTTTCATGAACTTGTTTGACATGGACTGGAATTTGGTAGTCGTTCATGAGCTTCCCGCAGAGATGACAAATGCTCTTTGATGTCTCCTTGACCCCAGTGGTTGGGTGACGGGTTAGATGGAGGTCTAAAGTTTTTTGAAGGGCGAACCTCCTTGGGCATTTTGGGCATTTCAGCATTGATTCTTTGGGAGTTTTAGGTCTTGGTCTTTTTAATAGAGGTCTTTTCTTAACGGAGACACGGTCTAGTTCGTTAATCTTTGTCCTTTTATCACAGTAGGATTCAGCATGTTTTTTAAGGGTGTCTTCACGAGAGAAGGATTTTCCACATTGCGGACAGGCCACTTTTTTTCCGGTATGAGTGATTGAGTGCCTATAAAAAATTCCAAGTAATTCCAAGTTCAAGTCCAAGTAAGAAAATTAATCATGGAAATAGTGTAACGAATAGGTAAGTAGACAGGCCGAAAGAGGAAGAAGTAACAAAGTTTAAAACAATACACGGTCTGTCGGAAATTTATTTGTTCTAGTTTTAGAGTTATTTTAGAGTTAATATTTCAAAATTAGACAGGGTGGAACATATATGTGGGTGGGTCATGGGTAGCTAAAAACCGTTACGACAATCAAAACTCCCATAGCAAAAAAACGTTCATAACAACTAAATCCCCTACAGTAACCAATTTTCTTCATAGCTATACAAATGGTTACAAGTTGACTTGTTGTATCCACTAGACTACAAACATTCCAAATGTTAACACTCCTTCTAAATCGACCAAACCCAGTGTGGGACACCTCCTAGTCGGCCCAAACATCAGCCTTCTTAAACCGGCAGAAATTGTATGGATCACCCACAAACCATGATAAAATTGAAATAGATAACTTGAGCTCATAATTTGTGCTTCGTATGTTCCGCAACTGCAATAATAGCAAAAATAAGCCTTTTACGACCTTTTCCTAAACTGAAAATCATCTTTTGATTTCTCTCGTAAGCTTTTATTAGTTTGACAAAACCAATGGATCAGAAATCATTATCCCTTTTACTAAACAACATCCCTATCTTACCCGCACCAAGACTAGTAAGGGACCTCTTCAACCCCCACTAGTCCAATTATGCACCGATATTGTGCTAAATTTTAAATCAATCCAATGACTTTTTCTTAGCTTATAGTTCGTGAACCGACAGACAGGGCGACAGATTGGTGATAACATAAGTCCTGGCTCGGGCTAGGAAGGCATACAAATACAAAATGAGTTATTTTTTAAATTTCCTGCAACTGACCTGCTCAAATCCTTCTCCCTATGAAATAAGGCTGAACAATTATCCCATTCACAATGGTAGAAGGTCATATTCAACTTGTCCAAGATTTCCGGGTCAACCTCAATCTTACAGGAGATAACTTGATGAGCTATACAGTTTCTGTGGCTGGTAAAACTTTTACCACATTTTGAGCACGGGAAAGATTTTCCTAGTTTTGCCTTTTCTTCTCCCTCCTCTTCTAAGCCGCTACTGTGCCATGTTCGATTATGTCGCCTCCATTCGCCGCGGGTAAAAAATTGTTTGTCACACTCGGAGCAAGTGTGGCGCTTAATTTTCAAATGTTTTCTTAAAATGTGTTCACTAATACTCTTCATCGAGTTGAAGCTCCCCATGCAATAAGGACAAACGGGATTGTTTTTATCCACACTGGATAAGTCGACATTGTATTTACGACGTCGTCCCCTCTTTTTTGCCATTTTCTTGGTTTTCCTATGAAATGATCCTTTTCGTCTGCTATCGTCACTATTGTCATCTGAACTTGAATATTTTTCACCATTTTCTGCAACACGCTCGTCGTCATCAGTGTCAATGTCGTGGCCGTGGGAGGGTACACCCGGCGATGTTGGCAAAGTTGGCGAAAACTCTTGCAAAAATTCTTCATAAAAATCTTCAATTTCTGTTTTACATACTATGTCCTTTGGAACAGAGCTTGGAGAATTGGTAGGGACATCATTCCCCTTCGGTTCTAGTAATTGACATTAAGAAAAAATTTAGTTTCCATAGAAATTACGTGTATTTATTACATTTCCATAGAAAGAAATGTAAATTTTTACATAATCTTCTTAAAAAACCATCTTAATCTTAATTAAGCATAATTAGAGATGCTTATAGAAAATGTTGATTTTATACCTTGATCATCTCCCTCTTGATGAATGCGAAATGAATTGATATTCCTACCCCTTGATGCGATAAGTTGGCTTATCAAGGTGCCAATTTTCTCTTCACTTTCTGCTATCTGTCCTTGTAGTTTTGCAATTTCGAGCAAGCTATCAAAACACGGGGAACACCATGGGATTATTGATGGTGAATTGTTTTTTATGGTTTCCCTACAATTTTCACCCTCTTTAAATAAAATGTACAGCGCGGGGGATATGTTAGAAAAATTTGGATATTTTTTATGTAATTTAACTAAAGAGGCTGGAAAATTCTCACTTTTCAAACATGAACTGTCTTGTACGCTATCTTTATAGGAACCAAATTTTTTAACAGTATTTGAATTAAAACAAAGATAACACTTTTCCAGTTTAGAAATTAAATTGAGAGCAGAGAGTTCTGTTTCCCTATTTCTTTTTAAAGAAACAAATGCTTGATCTGATGAGTTGGTTTCCATTTGAACTTTTCAAAATGTAATTTCGAAACAATTTTAATTTTAGTGAAAAAGTAAAAAAAGTTTCAGTCAGTCTATACAAAAATATGTAGGCCGGTAGTCAGATGTAGTGTTATATGTATACCCACATTCATTTATGATGGTGTAAAGAGAAAGTCACAATGCGTATTAATAAGCATATCCATTCTCTCAACCAGGCTATTGTATATTGGGAGAGTTCCATAACCATATGCTTGTCATAGGGGAAAAATACTAACAAAAGCAAATGTAAAATGATAAATAATAAACTACTGAAAGTAACAGTAATTTTCATAAAGAAGTAATAAATTTCAAGAGTACTTTTGCCCATAAAGTGCACTATTGATTTAAAATGTGGCTGATAAAAAACTATAATAAAGTTTAATTGTTTAAATTAAATTAAAAATCAGAAACTGATAAAGTTTATTAAAAAGATTTCATATTTAGAATCTAATTATCGTGATACACCAATTATTGCTGTATTTTTGCGTAAGCTGCAGCATTTTTATTACTAATGAATTAATCCATACTTGAGCTCAATACTGTTTTCTTGTATTTTTCAGAAATTTGTCTACCAAATGGACCATTTATTTTGCGGATTGCCTGTCCCAGAAAGGTTTAATCTTTTTGAAAATGACGAGAAAACCCTCCTGGTCGTGAATATCCGACACACACATTCGCAAATTTGAGTCACTGCCAAAACTTGGAGAATGCCTTATTTGCACCTCGTGTCGCGAATTGTAGGACATGGTCATTTCCCTAAATTTTTTTTAACAAATTAAGTAATTCCGCCATTAATTGCAAAAGGTGGAGATGAATTAGGGCCCGACTTATTACGAGACTAGTGATGACGTGAGTTACTAACAGTAAGGAAATTCTATTTTACTAATGCAGTGGTATAAATAAATGTGATTTATACCAATATTTCTTTTGCTAATTTTGACTAGAATTCCTTAGAAAAACTGCGGTAATTAACGTTGGAATGGGACGGTTCAATACTTTATTGCGGTTAACAGAATCGCATGAAAATGAGCCGCTTGAGGTCGATGTCGAGGTCCAATACCCTATTGGAGGGAGTTGGTAAGTTATTAAATTAAATTTTATAAATGGGAAACTTAATACATTCCATCAGAGTCGGTCGGATGAATTAATATTGAATTTATTCGTTTCGTAATAGATTTCGAGAGCAAAAAGTAATGATTATGGGATATAGTGGAGGTGGAACATGATAAAGGCGAATATTTGAATTTGGAAACTGAGCAGAATGGCAATTATTGTCGAAAATACAACATTCCTTGTCCAATTTGTGATATAAAATGTATTTCCAAAACGGGATTAGCGATTTACTAATGGAACATGCATAAAAGTATTTATTATTGAAAACATTCCGTGTTCTTATTATATTTTTATAACAGACTTGTATTGTTGTAGATAATTCTTTGGAGAAACTCGAAATTAATGTTGGGGATGAACCTGACCTGGATTTGGATACTCGCAAAAAGTCCTTGTCCACTGCTCAGTAAAGTGTTTCCACTGGGGGCTTGGTCATTCATAATGGTAATATTCATCAAAGTAAGATAACGTTTTTTTTAAATAATACATATAAAATACCCTTAAATTTTTGGCATTTGTACAGAGTCGAAAGCTTAGACTGACGACAGTGTTGCGAAGAATGAAAATTGGGAGAGGAGGAAGATGAAAATGGGAATGAGGAGGACCTTTAGGATAGTCTTCATATCTGAAAGTGCTTAGAGAGATTGGTAAATTTTTATATTTTGACAGATGGTGTAAAATCTAATGATTCAGAGGGTGAAATAATGATAAGGAATGATAAAAACGAATAATAATGAATTACAACCAATTCTATATGAATGGTAGTAGCTTCTTCTCACAATACAACATTTCCATTTCACGTTCTCTACCTGAGCATTTGCGCATTTCTCCCTTGAAGCTAAAAATTGGCCCAACCCCAGGTTGATTCCGTGCTGGGATCCAGGTCTTGAGCTGTGCATCGGGATCGTCGAAATCCTTACAACGCATTACAAATATATCGATTTCTCCGGATTTGCTTGCAATCACAGGTTTGACTCCTAATGTCTTAATAAATGCTCGAGATCTAAATGACAGCTGGGCATTATTGGGATTTGGATTTGTCAATACTTCAATGTCCTCTCCATCGCTGACCAATTCGGTGTCATTAAAGATGCAGTAGCATGACTCCGTTTTCAGATTGTAGCTTCCTGGAATCCAATTGTTGAAATTGTCTGGATCCGGTGCCCTACATCCGTATTTAGGGGATCCAGCTCTATTAGAATCAGATCCTATAACGACGAGATTGGTAAGGGCGGCTTTCTTGTTCACCCAAAAGGAAGGGGATGAGCAAACTGTCAAAAAATCACTAATAAAATCATTAGCCACCATCACCAATTGAGCTTAAGAAACCATCAATTTTACTCTCGTTGTCTTGCTCAAACCCTTTCGAATCGGTGATATTTTGTAAAAGAATTTGCAACCGTTCGTCCATTTTGCGTAAAATTTCTTGACGCATCTGAGCCAGCTTTACGTCAAGTTCTTCAATTGGATTATCCCTTCCAAAAAGCTGGGTCTGTGAAAACAAATAAATCGTAGTAAAGTATATTCGTCTTGTGTGATATTTTGTATTTAGCGGATCGCTTTATGCAAATCATTTATGCAAATTATCCTTAGCTATGGCTTGCACAAACAGTAGACGAGTACCATTACTTACATTTTCTTCCTGTTCTCCAACTGGAATGGCATTCACTCCAAATCCACATTGGTAGTTCATTAGTAGAAAAATTGCATAGAAACCCTGTTTTGCCATTTCCGAAAATCCTTCTGTCAGACTTGTGAAATTTATAGTTACATACAAACTTTTTATAAACTGTTTTGTTTTTAAAAGATTGTCCCAGAGGTGGACATGGAGTACCAGCAAACATTGAAGATGGAAGAAGAATGGGATAAAGACAGAGAGGGATTATAATTATATTCATGGTCAGAGGTAGGATTAAAATCTGCTAATCTCGTTGCGAGAGAGAAAAACGTTTTAATGAGTCGCATATTGCGCAACCGAAATTCCAGGACCATCAGACAGTACAGTAGAGAACAAAAACGGATTAAAGAGGATAAACATTATGCAGAGTGAGGTATTAATAATATGTAAGTGGTTTGGATTATCTTAAGTTATATAACTGCTTCTATTTTTTGTTTGCTGACCTTCATTTCTTTTGCTTCGGATCGTACTACTATTATTTGGCTTTGTCACACAATTGCTTTTTTTTGTAAACAAACAAATATTATGTCAGTTTGATTTTAAAAGAATAGCTACAGATTGACCAAGTAAAAAAAACCCTGCAAAAAAGCCGTGTACATATTTCATAGAATCTCAGTAAAGCTAAATCAGTCAAATCTCTTAGCTATTGGTATTTACATACTCTGCCAAAATTAGATAATCAAATTTTTCTTAGGCAAAAAAATATCACTAATGTCGAGACATATTTGTTTGATATCAGCCTTAATATTCCTTATAACCGCTGTCTACCCTAGTTTAATAAATTGGCTAGCAGATGTGGCTCTTTGATTTTGGAAAGTGAAAATTGTTCAAAAAAGTTTGTCAATATTTACCAAGAACTAAGAAAACTATTTTTAAGCATGCACTGTTGTTTTTAAGGCAACGTTGTACGTTGTACATAGCCCCGATACGTTTTACTCTTGTAATAAATTACCTGATGAGAATATATAGTGACAGATTTAGCACGTGACAAATATAATGGTATTATTTGTTAGCATAACTGAATCCATTCGGCGAGTAGTCATTTATCCAGCAATGACAAGTTGGTGCTAGTAAAATCGCTTGATTTTTTCTATCTTTGCATGAAGAAATTGCATTTACATATGTAATGTTATTTGTAAACCAATCACTTAACCATATACAAAGTATTGTATTGTGTAAATGAAGAGTTGTATAATAAAAACTTATCCGAGTCCGGTTTGTAGAAATCTCAACAATCAATCACATGACAATTATTGTCAATCGTTTTGCCATTTTGGATTCATTCTCGTTCATTTAGGGTAGCGAACGAATTCAATTACTATTCAGGGCTGGGGGTGGGGTACCCTAACCAAACCCACTTAATGCCTTGCTTCCTTGGTCTGACATGGTCTCCCCAGCCAGTTACAATTTTACCCCGTCTGGAATGAACAATGTCAGGAACAGCAAGACGTCATCGCAAATCGAGATTGAGGAAAGAACATGTTATCTCCATGTGTTGTGTTTGATTGCAGATTAGAATCAAACAGAAGAGATGAGCAGTAAATGTCATTATTACTACACATCTTAATTTGATTATGCACGGTAGGAATGGAAGCCAAGAAAAAAGAAGGACACATGAAACAAGATATATAAGCATCAAGGTAGGTGAGACTCATTATTTACCCCCTGTCAACATTTTACTACTGGTTATATTTATTTTTAGAACCAGAACTCGCCATTGACCCAATCCATTTTCACCCAAGTTTTCCTTTTCACAACCACGGTCTCATTTCCTTGTGGTTCAGTCTACTCTCAACTTGCTTTTCGGTGGTTTCCTTCTCTCCACCCTGTCGCATGTTATTAGAAATCATGGAAGAGAAACAAGTGTAAGAATTATCCATAAATATTGAGATTACTACTTGCTAATTTATTTAATAATATTCCAGTAACCGTACAACAACTACTACTCCTTTATACGTGGCTCCAAACGTACAACTTGCTTATGCAGGGTACACGTTACACTACAAGAATTATGGTGAATATTAAGAGAAGTTTGCATTTAATTTTGCTAATCTAAAAACTATGTATGTACAGGGCTTCAATTTCCGAGTTTGTTGTTTATTAGATTTGTCATCATTACTACGTCGGCAACCATCTCAAAAGTCAAATTCGACCAAAATGGATGTATTTGTTGTTGAAAGGAGAAGAAGAGTCTGAATCGTAATTGGCAGAGAATAATATAATTTGCTGTATGAATTTTTGAAAAATAAATAATTTCTCTCGAATTCAAGTTTAGGTTTTGAAGGGATGTTATTAAGGTAAAGTATAGCTGGGACGAAAGAGAGATTGTCTTGCTCTGCTGCACTTAAATCGGGAACAACGACAATTTATATGGTCCTGGTTACCTGTTGAATTTGGCGTCCTTTGATTACTTTAGTTTAAAGACTTTGGAACGATGATCTCGATTACAACGTCAAATATCTCAAGCAACGTTATCCTGAATTAATTAATATGATGACTGCCATTGACTGTTACCAATAACTCAACTCTATTATCTTTATTAGCTCGCCCATTGCTATGTAGCAATGGAGCAGCTATTGAACTCGCCCTGTCCGTCCGTCTGTCTGTCACGCGACATATCGTTTGATAGGCATATTCGTGTACCTATTCCACAGGCATCTAAATCA